>CAEGAE010063262.1:0-26325 GCA_903067095.1 Girardinus metallicus | reverse complement strand
TATATATATATATATATATATATATA
This sequence comes from Girardinus metallicus, assembly GCA_903067095.1. Lineage (NCBI taxonomy): Eukaryota > Metazoa > Chordata > Actinopteri > Cyprinodontiformes > Poeciliidae > Girardinus > Girardinus metallicus. Next base: position 26,299 of record CAEGAE010063262.1, on the reverse strand, counting down.
TATATAGATATATATATCTATATATATATATATATATATATATATATATATATATTTCACTACCCTTTCAATACCTTGAGGAAATAAAACGACCACATGCTTCTCTACTTCAGTCAAACTCCCCATAATCCTGCGCTGCATCACGATCGCTCGTGCATCGACACTAGTGCGCTGCGAACGACACTTCAGCTTCAGATTCCATCTTGAGACTTCATTTCCTTTTTGTGTTGTAGTTTTTAAGCTCTACCTGAACAAACACAAACGCATACAAAGCATGTAATTAATGTATTTTGTAGATATCTGTAAACCTTCTCCAAATCCTGTCCTAGGTTTCGACAAAGCAGTTCAAAGGAAAAAACCACAAAAACACTCAACGGTCAGAAATTAGATGTTTCATCAAACTTAAATCAAAAAAAAAAATATCACTATCAAAATATGAGCAGTACGTGTATCTTCTTGGTGTCGGATTGATGCAGAAATATGCAGCGTGGCACACTATTACTGTTTGTCCTCCCAATTAGTCAGAAGGATTTAAAGATTAATCTGAATAACTCTACTTCACTTACACTTGTGCTATCAAGGACTTACTTGATGCACCGCCATGACTAAACAATGCTGCAGTCAGCACCTTATGGTGCTTGACGCCAGGGGCCAAACACAGAAGGGGCAATTAATATTTTCTCATTTAAACTCTAGCAAGTAAGTAAATAAAGTTTATTTATAAAGCACAAACCGCTATACAATAAAATTAGTTGAAATACTAGACACCAGTTCAGACAACTTATTAATCAAAGATGGGATCTTAGAATTGAAGTGATGCTAAAGAGGCCTTTCAGCCTCAAAACGTCCAAATACTATTAGCGTCAGGAACAAAGCAGGTCAGCAACTCGGAAGCAAACTTTTTGGTGGAATTAATTCATCTGAATGCTTTGCATCCTTTGTGAAAATTCTCTATATGGCAACAAAGTATGTTGTGAATGCTGCATAGAGGTTTTTAAACTTACGACGAACAATGGAAAATGAAGGGCTTGATATAATGTTGTATATAAAACCGCCTGGAGAAATTTAGGAGTGATGTACTTAATCAGCAGTAGTTCTAATAACTTATTCGGCTGATTCTGGGGTGGGAAATGGAGCTATTGGCCTTTAAGTCATCTTTAGAGATGGCAAAGCGATATTAAAAAAGGTCTTTATTGGCGGCTTTATGTTTCCTGGTAACCACTGTTGTAAAATTCTTGCAGTGTTAGGTACTGTAGTGCACAGGAAAGAGACGGGCAATGCATTTCAATGTGGAGCCAGCCAAGGTCGCAATTTAATGTTCTGAATGAGTTCAGCTTTTTACAGGGCAGAGGAGGTCACTCAGTCGCTACAGTCACTAAATCACTGCCAGTCTCTGACAGAGAAAACAGGTTTATAAAAGCTGGGATGCCACATATGCCCAAAGAGGTGGCGGGAGTGGGAAGGGGGGAATCTATAAATATATATTTATATAATAAGGCAATTTTATGACTCAGAGCATTGAAAGCTCTCTTAGCATTACATTTTAAATCCTTTATCTTCAACAAAATTGAGTAGATAAACCTGAACAAAAGGAGGGGGAAAAAAGGTTTTGCAGATTTTAATAATGTAATGTTAAATCAATTTCATTTAAATAAAAAAAAAATCATGTAAGGGCCATTATTTCTCAAAATATTTTGTGTTGTATTCAAATGTTTATGTTTTGTGAATATATGAAAACAAAGCAAATCAAGAAGTACATCTTTTAAAACTTTCTGAGATGAGTTAATCGCATCACAGTTTAAGCTGTGTCGCTTCCAACCAAGCTAATCTAAAATGTTGTAAATCTTTTTTTTTTTTATATTCTAACCAAATCAAAGCGCTTCAGTTCTAATCCGACGGGGGTCACTTTCTAAACTCCATAACTCCGTGTCCTCTTGCATCGTGTCAGTCCTCACTTTTATGACAGAACAGGACGAGACACAAAGGCATCGAGCGTCCTTGAACATAATGTCCGAACAAGTGTGGGAGACCTGATAAAATTCCTCTGAGGGGTAAGAGCTGCCCGAGTCGGCCGCGCTGGCCCCCGCATAGCAACCGACTCCGAGATTAGGCCATGGGTACCATTTAGAGCTGATTATTCATGGTGCTACTGTACTGATGTTTCATGACACCGAAATCTCTCATTAGGTCATCCAGCTCTAAAGGCCATTAAATTTTCAGTCGGCATGAATAACTCAGAAGTGCTCTGCCTCTGATCATGCGGTACGAAACCCCCCCTCCTTTCCCCCAATCTCATCATAGGTGCTCTGAAAAGCAGAGGGGGGGGGGAACTATATTAAAACCCCTCTCTGACTGTTGGAGTAACATTTGGTCAATTAAATATGCGAGAAGGGCAGCAGGGTAGTTTTTTTTTTTTTTTAAGATTTAAAGGCGCTTGCGTGTGGTGCCAGACAGCATTTTCAGAAGTATCGATTAGAATTTTGCTGCGGGTAAATGACTCCCAAAGGGATCTCCTTGGAAACTGGAGCGGAGCCAACCCACTGTGTGTCTAACCGAATTAATGCAGATATAAATCGCCATTCCAATCAAGGCCGTTTTTATTTGCTGGCTTAACTGAGGCTATGCGTCACCTGCAGGGCTGCACATTGTGGTCGATAAGATCCTGTCAAATACGCTTAGACGTATGCTGCGGAAATGACACTTGATTTATGTTTTCGGAGGAGAAGATTTCCACTCCCCCCCACGTTTGAGGTGAACTGTAGGGATGTTTTGAGTATTGGATGATTATATACTTGAAACATTTCAGATCATGACGCGTTGTCATGATTTGACAATGCAAGAGTCCTAGTGTCTTGTAAATGTTTACATTCTGTACTTAGTATGAATGAAAATTCGTAAAGTGCATTTGTTTTCTAGTGTAGGTGATTTCCTTCACAAATCGCCCAACTGAAAAACGAAACTTTATTTATTTTCTTTTTTCACCCTGTTGGTTGATAAAATTTCGCACATCACTATTTTTTTTAATACTCCTCTTCCAGATAAAATTTTCCATGAGGAGAAAGGGAACAAAACAAAACTTGAATTTCAATCTTTTTTTTTCTTTTTTTTCTTTTTAACTTCCATGTGACATTTGAAGTTGAGAGAAAATGAAAATTTTGTCCGACTTTTGTTTTCTGCTTGCCTTTTATTGAATTCCGCAGGTCATGTATGAAAGACGGGAAGCAAAGAAAACCATTAGAGGCTAATTTTGCAGTTTGCTAATTAGCCTCAAAAATTTCAGTCATGAGACCAACATTGAACTTTTTGACCTACATTTAAAACCCTTTGCGTAGTGGAAAGCAAACATAATGTGAAACACAGTAGTGACAGCATCATGCTGTGGTAAGCTTGGTCAGGTTTGTTCAGCTAAATTGCATCTGCCTCACAACCCCACACGTCTTTATTCGGGTCTATCATTTAAAAAAAAAAAAAAAAAAAACCCTACTTTTTCCTACTCCTTTTCAGTAGTGGTACGCTGATTATTTTGGAAATGCATACACACGTTTTCTTTCTTCTGCTGATCGCTTGTTTTCTTGTTTTTGAAAACTTGTTTGAAACAAATAAAATCCAAAAAAGCAATATACCGCATTAATACGATACATTTGTCACAATGTGACAAACATCAACAGGCTTGTCAGTGCTGCGCATGCCTTGAGAGAAAAACAAGATTTATACTTGCTGAAGAGATTTTCTCCACATTTCAGGTGAGAACAGCCGTGCATCATTAGCTTGCCAGAATTGGTTATAATAGCTCTAGTCTGCCTGTGCCACTTGCATAATGCATTACTGGCGTTAATAATAATAATAATAATAATAGAAAAACTTAATTCATTCTGCTCCATCAGTGAATATGTGTTACTCAGCTGCTGAGTTCCAGCAGCTGAGTAAGAAAACAACAAACCAGGAATAAAATGGGGGGCAGGGGGAAGAACCATCGTTTGGAATCATAAGTTCTGTAAATAAGCTCTGATTGTAGCAAAGATCTTCCCAAAGCTTCGAGTGCAATGAGGAATCATTTCAGTGTTCGCTCGCGGCCACAAAATGACCTCAAAAAACAAAGATGAATGGAACCATTGACTTCAAATATGACCTCTTGAAAGCACAGCCCGAGCTTCCATCCATCGTCATCTATTATATTCACGAGTGTGACCTGCTGGGGCGGCGGGGGGAGCGGGGTGGGGTTGGGGGGTTTATTAGGCTGGCGCCCACCTGTTCTCCTTCAGCTCCTAAGACACTGGCTGCCAGAAGATCAAACAGGGCTCGTCGCCCCTCCAAACCCCTCCGCACATCCCTCCTCCTCTTCTCCTCTCACTCCCTGGCAAGTACCATATAGAAAAGGCGAGTGACCCACTTTCCCTCCCTCCCTCCTGAGCTATTACCTGGAGAAAATGGAGTGATGTAGCATGGGATGTGTGCGTTGGGTGGGTGGGTTTTGCGAGGCTGAACAAAAAGCTGCTCATCTTCTCCCGCCGCACAGGCCTGAAGGTGTAGCTGGGACTCCGAAGAAAGCGTGTCGTTTCCCTATCGGACGCCACGCCCTGGGAGGTTGTTTTCTCTAATGGCGCCACCAGGCCCCACTGCAGGTTTGTTTGCACATGCGGCGGTGGACGCTAACTTGGCGTTGATCTGAAATAAACCAGACACGAGGCAAATACGGCAGACAAATGAATAATTTGCCAAAGGCCGCAGAAGCAAACGAGAGTAGAAATATAGCATAAACTCCTCCGCATTGAGGAAAATTGCTTACAATCCTGGGGGCTTTGTGCAAGGCAGAGCCAGCACTCATTGTTTTCTTCAGGATTAGGTTTATATTGATTGACCATCATGACCGGCATCATGATACTTAGAGGCAGAGAACAATTTTTCTTGTTCTCATTTTCCGTGACAGTGCTCTTACCTTCTTCTTCATCTTCTTCTCTTCTTCTACACTCCAAAAAAAAACAAAACACAGCATTCATTATGTCCAGTCTAAGTCTCTTCTTCTTTTGTGCTCGCAGGCCTCACATGGTTACAGAATATATGGGCATCAGGAATGAGAGCTTTATGAAGATTGCTGCAGTGGGGACGTGGATGGGAGATTTTGTGACAGCCTGGATGGTAAGAATGGAGTTATTAGGTTCCCGGGACTCAAAACCTAAACAATCATTCCAATTGCTCAAAGGATTGAATTGTTAAGTGGGGATAACCTGAACGGTTTTTTGTGGAGTGACCTTACTTTGTCCTGATCAACATTTCCACCAGCTCTACCAGGGCTCCAGATTAACCTTTTGCCTGGTTTCACTGGCACGCTTTCTTATTTAGGTGCACCAGCTCAGCGTCATTACGCACCCATCATTTTCTCGTGCCTTTTACGAAGTCATTACAACTTTAAAAGTAATTTTTTTATCATTTATTTTTGTCATTTGTCAGTGACGGTACTGTAAAGAGGGTCGTAACAATGTGTAAACCTTGGCCGTGGTCCTCAGCCCCATTTGTGTACGATTTAGTTGAAATATGAAATGTTAGTTTTCTGTTCTCTTCGAAATAACAGATCCAAGATCATATTAAGACATTTTTATTAATGGTCAGACGCGGCGGGCAGGGCTTGGAACCCCTTGAAACTGCCAATAAACACAAACACTGTCAGATGTACCCGCTACCGAACAACCTTCCGCAGTAATTTAGTCCAGGCTGTGACTCCCTAGAGGATCTCAAAGATTTGGGAGGGGGTTGGGGGGGTTTCAGGGAAAACAATGGAGGGACGGGAGGTACGCACCTCTGTTCATTATTCAACATGAAAGAGGAGAGGAGCTCCAGCGGGAGTGGGCCTCCTCTGCTGGGAGGAGTGGGGCTCACAGCCGAGACAACCTGCCAACCTCCCTCACCCGTCGCATTAATATTCCAAGGTACAAACTTTAGAGCGAGGGAAAGTGTTGGAGTAGGAAGGAGGAAACAGGTGAAAGGGGAAGAGGAAGGTGATTCACAAATGCACAGCTTTGTGCGACGGAGAAAAATTTATGCAACGACAAAAGTGCTGATGCCAGGAATTATTCACCAAGTGCCTTTTAATATATTATTATTATTATTATAATTAACTCAATAAAGCACTCTGAACAAGACCTCTTTGTTTCCTCCACAGAGCAGAGTACGCTCACTCCCAGAGTCAAAGAAGAGCGAGACTCACCTCCCATTTCCCTGGTTGAAAACCTTTCCTCCAACACGAGCTTTACAATCTGAGGCGCTTCGTTGAATTGACCTTGACTGCTGCAGCTCTGCAGAAAGAATAACGTTGATTTGTGTATTAAAAGCATCCTTAGACAACTCTCCACCCAGTAAAAATATCTTATGACTTAAAGGATTTTCGCCCATCTGCTCATAAACTGATGCCGTCAGCTGCCGTCCATGCAGTAACTCCAGCAAACAATATCTGTCATTGGGAGGTTGTTCAAAGTTGTTTGTGACTTTTAATCATAATCTTTCATATCCTAAAGAGTAAAAAAAAAAAAGAAAACAAAATGTTAAACCCCTTTCTTCTATCTTAAAATAAAATAAAAAGTATATTTTTTTTTAGTCCCAGAACATAGAAAACAATCAACCCTAAAGGATTAGGACATAGCATACATTTTTACTTCTACTTTTAAAAAATTACTTCTCTCACTCATTAAATCACTGTTTGGTTTATTGAGAAGCAGGCAAAAGTTTACAATTTCACAATAAAAAGGTTCTTGCCATTCTATTTAAGAGTGCTTTAAACTTCATAATTTTGGCAAAAGGTTTAAACGCTACAGTTTTAAGGGTCCAACATGGAATTATTTTGGGCAAAGTAATTTCATGTACAGACAACATGGGGGAGCCACTACGCAATAGAGCTGCTTGACCCGAAACCTGGACCCACAGTGTTTATTACAGATGTTGCTGTTTGTAATGTAAATCCTTTTATGCTATTCAATATGGTGTTCCAGAAGGATCAAAGAAATGCAAAGCCACAATTAAACAGCAGAAGCCTCTGCTAAAACAACATTTATACTAAAGTGAAAGTTTGTTCCATTCATCCAACCGTTTTCTTACACCCTTATCCCATTGGGGTTGGGAGGGGCGCTGGTGCCTCGCTCCAGCTGCCGGCGAGAGGCGGCTGGACTTAGGAAGTTGTGTTAAGTGTGAAAGTGGGAGCACAAAGTGCAAGAGTTCCAAATGTGGAAAAATAGGTTCATTCTTGCATGTTATTGGACCATGTTGTTGAATGAAAAGTTGTTACACTGCAGCTTTTTGCTGTTATGTTGTGGTTTTTGTTGTGTTGTGACTTGTTGTTTGTGGATTTTGCTGTTGCGTTGACTCTCGTTGGTTTTGTTGCATTGTGGCTTTTGTTGCGCTGTGACTTTTGTTTTCTGTTGTTGCTTTGTGCATTTTGTAGTTGTGTTGCAGCTTTCGTTGTTGCTAAATGAATTTTGTTGTGTTGCGACTTTTGTGAATTTTGTTGCGTTGTGCCTTTTGTTGTGGTGTGGCTTTTCGTGTTTGTTTTATGGCTTTTGCTGTTGTGACTTTTCTTGTGGATTTTGTTGCTTTTTAGATTGTGTTGCTGTGTTGTGACTTTTGTCGTTGCTTTCGCGCATTTTTTTAGTTGTGTTGCAGCTTTTGCTGTTAAATGGATTTTGTGGCGTTGTGGCTTTTGTTGTTGTGTTGTGCCTTTGTGCTGTCAGGTGAAGAAACTGGTGAGGTTAAGAAAAACATTTTAAGACCTGCTTTCACTGAATAAAGCGGTTAAATACGTCATCTAAAAGCAAACCGTGGCTCCAGGCACTTTAAAAAAAAATGGTTGAAGTTTCTTGCCCCTTTTCAGTCTAATCCTCTGGTGGGAATTGCTAAAATCGTTCCTCATCGAAAAGTAAGTTGTGTTTTTAAAAATAAAAAAAGCAGGCCTGGATACTATTGGTCTATAAAAAAAAAATGCCTTACAAAGTTGCTGCATGATTTATCACCTTTCTTATCATGTTGCCATTTTGAATTTTTGTTCATTCACTTCAGGTGACGGATATGATGCTTCAGGATCAACACTACCCAGATTGGGGCAAAGCTGCAAGAAGGTTCTGGAAACGAGGCAACAATCGAATCGTCCTCTTCTGGTATGTTTTTATTATTATTATTATTATTATTATTATTATTATTATTATTATTATTATTATTATTATTATTATTATTCATTTTCGACAAGTCTCCTTGTGGCACACATTTCTTTATCTTTGGTGAAACCAAAATGCGTTTGCATGTAGCGTGATTCCTCTCAAAGATGTGCGCGTGCACGCACGCGCGTCTCGTGGCCTCAGCAGCCCGTCTCGGGGTTGCGTGCAGCGAATATCCGTGTTAATCCGCCCTCATTCAGTGTCGGCACCTTTAATTAGAGGAACAGGGTGAAAATCGATGGACACTGCAAGATTGCTGGGTGTGCCACAAACCTGTCTTTTACTTAGCCCTACCACAAGCAGTGACCCTGAAATAAACTGTAAACAAATGCAGCAAACCGTGTCTGATATGCCCATTATGGGATAGACTAGCGGGTCCGATTTCTGCTTATAAGTATGCGAACCGCTGGCTGCACGGTCCCAGAGGCGCTAATTCACTCGCCGTGATCGCCGTCAGCCAGATATGACATCTGAACGTGCTCGCCACCGGTTCATTCTCGGGTCACAGAGTGATTGAAGGACAAGTGGGGAAACTGAATAACTCTGACACGCACGCTCGGCGCCAAGTATGCAGACATATCAAAGAGAGTTTGGCCGCAGTCGCCAATGTTTTCTTCCGTCGAATCGACTCGCTCGCCATTTGAAATCCGAGCAGACAAATTCGTCTGCGACTTTCCTCGTATTTATTGACGGGCTCGCGCTGTCACAATCGATGGCTGGATTTGACGAGGCCGTCGTTTTGGGATTCAGAGCTTAAAATGTGATTGATAAATGCTCCGCGGGACGGATCTCGTCGATGCGGCGCGGCGGATAGCCGACAACGGCTGCCAAAAGGTTGGCCACTCCGAGAGCAAGAATCCCACTGTGGAATATTAAAACCTCCTCCTAAAACGTATCTCCCCCACTCTGCTGAAATGGGATACGAGCTGGCAGCCTGTGTCTGCAGGGCAACCAGCCGTCGTGCGGTGCGAAAATGCACACAGCAGCACAATAATGATCGGGTGACATTGAGGGAAAATATCCAGTGGAGAATAATACAAGGAGAGTGTGTCTCTCTTCACATGAATGAAGCTGTTTTCCAGCAAAACAGTGAATATGGAGCTGACTTATGCAAGAAAACACAGCAGTCGCTACGAGCGGTTCCGTGTTAAACATGTAAATGCATGGAAATCGGTGTGCAGTTGAGTTCGAATTTACATTCATTTGGCATATACAGACTTTTCTGTTTATTCACATCGTCTTCTAAGGGTGTTTTCACACCTGATGGTCCAGTAGGCTCGGTTTGATTTGGGACCAAAATTGTTACGCTTTCAGCTGGTGCGGTTTGCTTCGTCGCTGCACTGTGTCAGAGGAACGAACTGATTGACAAAACCTGTTCACCCCCTTCACCTGTGGTGGCGCTGCAACAAGAACTGCAGAAGAGGACTACAGGAAAACCTCAGGAAAAGACATAAGCCTTCTTCACAGAATGTAAACAAAGATGGAGTAGCGTCAGATATTAGCGGGTGTAGCATATATCTGACGCTATGCCTCGTGGCATTAGACATGCTTGTTTTGGTTGTATTTACCCAGAATGCCCTGCGCTACAGTCTGCTTCCTGCTTTTGGAGAGATCTCGCCTGAGTTCATTTCATTTGAGCCGATACTTAGGTTTGTAGGTGGACAAGAGTTTGCTTTGCAGCATATTGACACTTCTCCAAATGAAACATGCTTCCCAGGAAACCAAACTAGAGTCCAATTAAAGCAGACGAAACGAGGCTGGTATGAATCCACCCCGAGACTCTCAATGTTCCATTCACAGATCTCCCCCTTCTGTTTCTCTTTGCCACACTTTATTTTTTCTGGGTTTTTTTTATTTATTTTTTTATTTTACCTTCCCTCCCTTCACACCAACTTTTCTTCACTTCCCCGCAGGACGGTGCTCATCTCTTTAACCTCGGTGGTGGTTCTGGTCATCAGCACCGACTGGATCAGCTGGGACAACCTCAACCGCGGCTTCCTGCCCAGCGACGAGGTCTCCAGAGCCTTCCTAGCCTCCTTCATCTTGGTCTTCGACCTTCTCATTGTTATGCAGGTAGAGCGCTCCCTTGTGACCAATTAAAAAAAGGAAGAGAGGGTGGAGGGAGGGACGGGGACGTCTCTTGGCTCAGTCCACTACCAGTCATGCCAGTTCCCATTTTTCCCTATTCATCAACGGAGCTCTGCGGCACATAGCTCTGGAAAAGAGAAAGTGTTTGATCGCTCTCAGCTGGCATGGTCACAAATCTTTCTTTTTCTCCTCTCCTTCTCTCCTTTCAGTCCCTCCATTCTGACTTCCCCACACCTGATCCAACACGTCTTGGCGTAGTTTGTGTTCCTAAGCACTCATGAGTCACAATTTTTATTTTCTGTTTTTTGTTACCTTTTTATTATTTTCTCCCGTGTTCTCCATTTATGTCACCGTCTCATAAATATGAATGCGGTTTTGACTGGGCCTCCAAAAAAAAAAGCCACGAATGGTTTTGTACTGAAGACACCTTGCGAGTGAAGCGCTCTTTTATGCCAAACAGACACAGTTCCTCGCAAAAGTAGTTGTACCTTTTCAGAGTTTTTCCACATTTTTTCCAATTTTTACCTCCTTAACATGTTGGACGTCGGTGTATTTATTGGACTTTTATGTGAGAGACCATAGCAAAAAAAAAAAAGAAAAAAAGTGAATGACAAATCATACATGTCTTTCTTTATTCCCTTCTTTTTTGTGTTTCTCTCTTTCCCTCTCTTGCTTTCTTTTCAGGGTCAATACTTTGCAGTGAAAGCTGCAAGTCCTTTGAGTTTTGTCTCTAAATACTTTGAACTTTAAGAGACCAAACTTTTCCCCCACTTCTCTTTGCAATTACAGCTCAAACTGAGTAAAAGAGGACCTGACCAGCATTTTTTTTTAGTCTTGCACACAATTCACAATCGGGTTAATGTCTGGGCCATTGTAAGACATGAATATGCTTGGATATGACCCATTCCATAGTAGTTCTGCCTATTTAGTGGCGTTCTTCTTTCTGTCCATTCTGACCAGCTTTCTATTTCCTGCTGAAATAAACATCTGCAAACATGATGCTACGACTGTCATGTTTCACCCTAGGACCGGCGTGTCCAGTGTTTAAACGTTTAGCTCCCAGAGCTAAACAAATATATACTGTTAAAACTAGAAAGTTTCGTGTTGTAATGGCATATAAAGCGTGAGTTTAAAATCTCATTATGACTTTCATTGAGTTTTATGTCTCAATAAAACAAAAATATGTTCTTGTTTAAATGAGCGAGGTCGTCACAATAAAACAGCATACACCTCATGAGCGTCTTCTGGAAGAAATGGAGTGAGAAGATGGAGAGTCATAGGGAGCCCCTTTAATTCTCGTTACGCAGTTGCAATCTGAATGTAAGATTAGAGGAATGTATTTTTATGTCTTGTTATAACATGAAGGTTTCTGGTTTTAACAAGATACTTCCTCTTTATTTATTCCCTAGCACTGGCAGTTAAATGGTACCATAGTCCAGGGTGATCGGCAGTGCTATGTCTTCCAGCTCACGTAGCGTTTCTGCATGTGGACCAAAATGTTTGGTGTAATCTGAATGGATGAATATCGTCCACATGTTTGTTTTTTTTGTTTTTTTTTGAGAATGCTTCTTTATGTCTTTCTTTAGCAATGGCTAAAACTGTGTACAACTAAGGGTGCATTCACACCAGGTTCTTTTAGTTCGCTACATTCAAACTATAATTTGTCTGCCTAGAAAGTGGGAAGGAGTGAACACTGGTCCGCCTGAAAACCTAAGTCTCAGTTTGGTTGAAATGAACTCTGGTGCGGTTCGAATGCAGTGTGAAGGCCAAGCGAACTGGAGAACGCTCCAAAGCAGGAAGCAGACTATTGCTCTTAGCATTCTGGGTAAATACAGTCAGACAAAATGTGCGTGTCTACTGCTAGCAGGAGAAATAGCTCATGGACTTTTGTCAAAAACAAAATAGAAATCCTACAACTTCTGAAATCTGACACTACTTTGTTTTTATTTGCATCTTGTGAAGAATTGAAGTTGAGCTCAGTGTCGCTTTCGGAGGTTTTCGTGTCATTTCCTTCGGTGGTTCTTGTTGCAGCGTCACAACAACCAAGGGGGTCAAGAGGGTGTTCAAAGGATTTGATTTGCTTGACACAGTGCAGTGTGAAAGAAAACCGCACCAGCTGAAAATCTGCCAAGTGTTGCAATTTTGGCCCCCCAAGTCTCCTGGACAATCAGGTGTGCTTTCTCAAAGCATCTAGATTGTTATGAGGTTATATGAAACACAAGCAGACTTGTGGACAAAAGTGACATAACTGGGTCGTTTTTGTCGCCAATTTATTGCATTGGATTTTATCTAGTGTTATCAGCACATGACATTTATTTAGATTTTTAAACAATGTCATGTCCCTTCTGATTCATAGGTATGTGTTACTTTGTGTTGGTCTGCCACATAAAGTCACAATAAAATACATTAAAGTTTGTGGTTCCAACATCACCAAATGTGACACTGTTCAAGAGGTGTGAATCGTTTTACAAGGCACTGTATAACCATTACACGATCCTGTGTACAAATCATAACAGAGCATCCAAACTCCTAGGGAAGAGATTTGCTATGGACTCGTTAGACACACATGCTGCCTGACTAAAATTTGTTGCTACTTAAGTATATGTCCCTGGTCTGTTTGTTGTGCTAATTAAAGAAGGAAGCAGTATCTTGGGAGAACGTGTCCGAGTGTTACAAATGGAAGGTCACCACTATATTTCCCATGTTAATCTGTAATACAGCTCCAAAAGTGAGTTCCAGGCTGCTTTTATTGAAAAAAAAATCTATTTCTATTAAAAAGGGCTGCACTGGCTGCTAATTACGTCCCACTTTGATTTTTTTTTTTTCCCACATTAATTTAACAAATGTGATTATGCAGATGCAACAAACTAGTTCAGTTTACGCAATACCCCTCGTGGAGATGTTTTTAGTTCTCCGCCCTCGGCTGTACATCACTCTCCACTCGCAGCGATCTGTTTACAACCAGCCCTTCTCAGTTCCTGGACAGTGTACCTCAAGTACGTTAACTGCGGTACTTTACGAGGCGAGCTAGCAGCTATCCCCATCACGGGGTGGGGGGGTGGGGGGGGGGTTGTAAGGGACCCTCGCACCAGCAGCCGTCGCCGTCGCCTTGTTGTACCCGTCGATAGGAATTCATCTGCCACGGCCGTCCGCAGAGCTTTGTCCGCCTCTACGTCGAAGCGGCGCCAAAGCTTATCTCTCATCTCCATGAGAAAAATGGATGGAGGTGTTCTCAGGCCAATTAATGTCCTGCCTGGATTTAGCTCCAGGCGGGGTTTTACCTTTTTTTTTTTTTTCTATTGAATGTTGTATATGTTTCTGTGTGTTTCCCCAGCTGTTTCCTCAGCTGAACCTTGGTTTTCTTTGTATTTGTGTGTAAGCACGTTTACACAGGAGGCGGATATGGTGGTATGTGCCTGTTAGATAAATTTTTTTTTTGTAAAAATTCATAAGTTGGAGGAAAATGGTTATAGAATGGTTATCCTACAACCCAGCTAGTATATAGTTCATAGATATCAGCAAAGCCCTTCTCAGATCATTAGCACATAAAGGATTCAGATACATGTTATTATTTTTCAGACACTTTGTTCAAATAACAGAACAAGGCGATTTCTGTTTGCCGTGTTTTCCCTTTTCATTTTTTATTATTTTTTTTGTTTCTTATACAAGTAACAATGACACAAACTTATTTGTGGCAGACTGTTTCGTTTAGATTAAGTATTACTTTATATATATCTATGTATGTATATAAAATGCAAAGAAAAAGAGAAGAAAAATTGCCATTAAAAAAATTCTACTTTCACCTTTATCCTATAAGAATGTGGTTTAAAGGATTTTAGGGATGCATAATACATATTTGCATTAACTTCAGTAATTATTTATGAGTAAAACTGGGCTGACATTAACAACCGATGTTTATTTACATCTTGTTGTCATTTGTGTAAGTGTTTCAGGAGGAAAGAGGTGGAGGGCCTTGGCTATTGGTATTTGTTGTGATGTGAAGATTATCAGTTAATCCTTAGTTTGTTTTTAAACAGTATATTTAGATATCTGGTTTTAATTTAATGTACTGTGTGGGACTGGACAATAAATCAATAGCAATAGCGATGTAGTCAATAGATAATACGTCTGATCAGAAATTCACTGAACTACGATTATAGAACCGCACAGCATTCTGGGGGATGTAGGCACAGGAAAGGCCTTAGCCTCTCAACCACTTGGCCAGCTAAGGAACTAACTCACTCAATCTTTGGTTACCTAGCAACAACCAGCTACTCAGCAACGAGAGTTTAAGGTTTTGTCACTGTGCCTCATAATGCAGTGGAGTGAAAACTGTGTATAAAACAGAAAAGGTCATGTCATTAGTTTTTCAGTTTTTCTGTTATTTAAAGCAAAAGAAGCGTAATCAGCAATTACTGACATCGACTGATATGAAACGTTTTTATCACGATGCGTTGCTCAGCCGTTTGGTCCAGCCCTAGTGCTGCCTGTGAAATCCAAAAAGAGGCATTTACAGTAGTTGGCTCCGCCACATTGAGCCACTCCTGGCTGCTGCACCATCTGAAATATTCAGGGAGTGATTTCTTTCTTATAACTTGCGAATCATGTCGGTATGAACAGTGGCAGCTCTTCTTTTGTAGTTTCCAGCTTCACACTGAGGGTGTGGGCGGGGTGCGGTGGGGGAAGTAGCTTAGTGGCACCGCAGGGCATCGGCAGCTTCTAAATGTCACTTTGCTCTGCCTGTTGATGTATTTTGACATGTTGAAATCCCAGCGCACGCCGGTTCACTCCACCAGCCTGTAAACACTCGGTGTGATCTCCGTGCCGCAGCGGCCGACACCTTGTTTGACCCTCAGTCGGCGTGTGAAGAGACTCCACCGAGACTTAATATCAGCTAATATGAGAGACTTTCAGTGAAGTGTGCGGCATCCAATAACGGATGATACATGGTTGACATTTTTCACTGCTGATGTTGTCATTTGAATGCGTTTCTTTTGCTTTTTTTTTTTTTTTTTTTTTTTTTTTGTCTGTTCGAGCCGACGCATCTGGTTGAACTTAACTGAATTGATGGTCGATTGCGTGTGTGTGTGTGTGTGTGTCTGTTTTTTTTTTTTTTGTTTTGTTTTTTGACAGGACTGGGAGTTTCCTCACTTCATGGGTGACCTGGATATGAATTTACCTGGAATGTCAACAACACATGTGAAGGTCAAGCTCCCTGTCTGCAAGCGCATCTTTAAGGAGGAGTATCACATTCACATCACAGGTATATTCGGGCAGCGCTGCTGTTAAAAGAATAAAGATTATGTCATTGTTCTATGTGGAGGATCTCAGGCAAAAATCATGACAGGGAAACTGGAAGACATCATTGCAGTCGATGAGGAAGAAGCGCCTTTCATTTTCTTGTAACAAATTGGGAGTAAAAACGTGGCGTGGCTGCTCCAGTTTCCCCGTTCCCCTCCCCGTTGGGAAGGGTTCGTTTGTTAAAACCACAGCAGCCATTTATAATGCATGTGTAGCTGATGTGTCACGCAGGTGCCACAGACGCTCCAGCTATGTTTTCATCATTCCTCACGTGCGCCAGTGCACTCTGCGAACGAGTACGGCTTTTCCTCTAAAACTGCGCCCTCCCCTCCAACCTTTTTCTCCGTCGAGAGCTGAGAAAAAGAAAAAAAAAAAAGCAAATGTTCCCGAGCTAATCGCTACACTTTCAAAACGCCCGGTAATTTTTGCGAGAGGTTGTTAACCCTGTTGCATTGGATAGCCATTAAGCGTGATGAAAGTGGCTACACCACAACGTGATTGGTTTAACTAAAAGCTTATTAGCATCACATCTTTGGGGGGGCAGAGGGAGTGGTGTCATGTGTACCTGGGGAGACATGTGCCTGCTATCAGTCATCCTGAGGAGATTGCTGTCTCATGGTAATATAGCGATCTTGTAAGTAGCACCTGTAAATGGATTTCTCTTTCTCGGCGCATGAGCTGAATGCAAAGCGAGAGGAAGTCCTGATGCGTGACAGTGAAAGTATGCCTCTCTGATGGCGTATTCCCGGACAGCAGCGGTCAGAAGTTTTACACGAGGTCGTCATTGGCTTGAGCTTAATTTAAATTTGTTTTGGGGAGGGTATCACCATACAACAACCTACTTCAGTTACTTAAAAACCAAGCGTTTGAACTCGATGTGAGTTCGATGTAGACAGTGTTAAAATTATGCATATGGGCTCAAATGTACTCAGGCTGGGATCTGGCTGAATGTTCTTGGCAGAGTTTGGAAGGTTCATTGATTTCCTGCCAGAGACTGGGCTTTAAAACAATGTCAGTATACTTACTTACAACAGTGTTGAGCTCGAGGCCGTTTCAGAGATTTAACGATAGGCTAGTTTATTCATTCCAAAACCGCTTTTGACCTTTTTGGGATCCTTTTCCTGTTGTGTCACCCAAATCTAATCAAGTTTCAACCGATCTCTTTAAAACAGAGCAAACTGGTTAGGATGGTCAAGAAGAATATGTGAACTAATAGGGCTCTGGTTTATGGAGAACCTAGTTTTACATCCCCATGTACATTTTTGACTCTAATTAATTAACTTTGTTGATTAAATTAATTCATTTTGAAATTTCTCAAATTATTAGCACTAATCTGGATAATTTCACCCTAAAAATTACTTTTCTAATTTATTATTGGACAACAACCCCAACTCTTCCCAACCCTAACCCTTAATCATGTGCCCCTCTCTCTCTCCTAAGGTAAGTGGTTCAACTATGGCATCATCTTCCTTGTGCTTATATTGGACTTAAACATGTGGAAGAACCAGATTTTCTACAAGCCCTACGAGTACGGTCAGTACGTTGGGCCAGGAGAAAAGATCTACACAGTGGAGGAGCCGGAAACGCTCAGAGACTTCAACCACAGCACGCTCACCTACGAGTGGCGCTCCACCAACATCAACCCGAGCACCAACAAGACGTACGTGGAGCGGGACATGTTCCTCCACAGCCGTTACATCGGGGCCAGCTTGGACATCAAGTGCCTGGCCTTCATCCCGAGCCTTGCAGCGTTTGTCCTCTTCGGCTTCTTCGTCTGGCTGTTTGGACGCTTTCAGGACAGCGAGACTTTCACAGAAAACCAAGACAAGGCGTACGAGAGGATAAAGAGGAAATCGCCTTCGGAGTACAGCAAGGAGATGGGAGCGACCCCGGAGGACACGCACCTGACCATGAGCGACAGCCTGAAACGGTCGGGTACGCCGATGCTCCTGTCTGTGGACGGGCCACACTGCGTAGCGACGCCTTCTACGAACTCGACCATTTCGATGGACACCCAGGAGACGCACCCGAGCATTGTGATAGACAACGCGGTGCAAGACGAGCCCGTTGTGTCATTTGACGTCCGCAGACTATCGCCGTGAACGCATAAACTTTCCGACTGCGCCAAAGCAGAAAGAATTTACTGAGACTTCAGATTGTTACAGGTTTTCTTACCCGCTAAACTTTATCACACACACACATTACTTAAGCAAAGCTGTGGAACATTGGGATTTTATGTGATAGACCAATACAACATAGTATAAAGATGAGGACTAAAACAAGGTTTTAAGAATCTCTTTCAAATAATCATTTGGGAATTGTTGTATGCATTTGAATTAACCCCCTCTGAGTCAATACTTTATACAAAATTCTTTTTCCTTTTCATTATAACTCGAGCTTAATCAGATAAAACGGAGAGTGTGTATGAACATCAACTTTCACGTCTTACCACTGATTCTCAATTGGATTTAAGCTTGGACTTTGACTAGGTCGCTATTACACATGAATATACTTTGATCCGAACCATTCAGATGTAGACCAGTCTGTACGGTTTGGGTTGTTATTTGCTGCCAGATGTAGCATTTTGTACGTGGTCCAAAAATCCAGTTGTGATCCAAAACGATCAGGATATCGTCTCCTACTGTAAACAAAACTCTTTATTACTTTATTTCAACAGTGAAGTAAAATAATAAACTCTCTCCAGAGCGCACCACTAATGCCATCGTATCATCACTCTCACTTGACCTTTGAACGTTTCCTGGCTGCTTCTCTCCTTAATAGACCTGTCCTGTTTAGGTGGACATGTTTGTGGCATAATTTTGGTCTTACTGATAGTAGTTGTTTATTAATGACCTCTAGCTGATTTTTTTTTATTGGTATCAGAATAAAGGGGCTGAATATAAATGCAAAAACTTTTTTTTTTTATTATTGGCAAAAAAAAAAAAAAAATCCTAATTTTTCTCTTGATAGTTATGCCTTGTTTTGGTCTCCATATAAAATCCAATTAAGACACATAAAAATTTGTGTAAAAATGTAAAAAAAAAATAAAAAAAAAAAAATATATATATATATATATATAAGTCAAAGAATGCTTCTGCTAGGCAGTATACAGAGTACGTGTTCTCGGGTAAGTGACATTAAGAGAACAGGTTCAGTGGTTTTCATATATTTTTTCTAAGATATCCTCTGAAAAAGCCTCCATATTGGCACCAGTTCTGATGCAACTAGCCTAACATGAAGCTGATTTTTTTTAAAACAGACGGCAAACTTTTAATTGACACGGTGCTGGCTTGGATTTTCATAATTTACTTCAGTCATGGTTAAACTAATGGGTGCCTATATCTGAGGAGTGTTTCTGCTTCTGTAATTCAGAGCCGGAGCAGTATTAGAGCTACAATCGTGCCTTGATATTTCATATGTTTATATACCAACAGCCTACTGCTGCAGAAGATGTCCTAATTATGGTCTGCTTGACTGATCCCTGCTGTATATCCTCATATCAAACCAACAATTGTTACCTCATTTGGCCCTCAGCTTGCGCCGTTTTTAATTTGTTCTCTTGTGTTGCTTTTAATCCGTTTCAAACGTATGTCTCTTGTCGAAAGAACGCGATTATCAGCATCAATCTACGTTGATGACCTGCTCATATCCCCTCACTCGATATTAGGCTCGAAGATAATAAATGCAATCAGCAGAGATGAAATGGCAAAGCAACAAGCCGCTCGATGATTGCAAATGCAGCTGCTGCTCCTTTCTCTGAATATCAACCGAGTCGGGAGGTTGGTTTTGCCCTTGGCATAAACATGCTATTGAAGTGGAGGGGTATCTCTCTTTTTTCATTTTTTTCTTCTTTCTTTAAAGCTCAGGGCTTCTTTATGTCTAAATAATCTTTGAAGGTTTTGGAAGCGGGTTTTTGCAGGTATATATTTTTGAATATTATTCAGTTGGCACATCATTCTGCTGCTCTGAACTCATTCTGTAGCCGGAGTATTTATCTTCACAGTCGCTTTAAAGGTGTCTTTTTCTGAGTTTTCGTGTTCCGCGTTATTTCTTTGTAATGTAGATCTGTGGGAGTCGGTCCAAAAATGTGCCCTTAGACATTTTTTTTCTTTAAAGTGCAAATATGAATTAAATTATTAATGAGTTACAGATGTGTTTTTTTTTTTTTTTTTTCTTTTGCATGTGTGCTAAAACATTTCAGCAAGTTCTTTGCGACCAAAGATTCCAGATAATCCAGTGTTTTAACCCTGTGAGAAATGTACTCGATTCTCTTGGAAAAAAAAAAAGGCCAAATACACATAACGGCTTAAAGCCCTGCTTAAAATGTGTTCAATCAAACAAACAAACAAAAAAAAGTAATAAAAACTTGTATTCTTGCAAAACACACCCAAATAATAACAAAGAACAGCCAATGATTTAGTTTTATTAGGTAAATCACTATTTACCTAATAAAACTGAAAGTATTCATTTAGTGCATCCAGTTAAATGATGTTTAACGTTATATGTTTTTAATTTCTGTTTAATAAGATGGGTTTTTTTTTTTTTAACTGAAAGGTTATTACACAGAGTACTATGACAGTATATACTGGTGAGGCGCTCCATACTGGAGTTCATTACATCTGAGGTCCCTTTTTGTGTTGGAAGTTTAATTGAGCACATTGTGTGTCTGTGGATGCTCGTTTTAGACAGAGGCCATTCTATGAAGAGGTCAGTTTGTTTAGATTAATTGCTGTGCAGCTCTTGATTCTGTAATTCTTTTTTTTTTTTCTATCTCTCTCTCACATTAAAAGCCACAAATCACATTGTAGCATTTTAACTAAAAAAAAAAAAAAAGACCAAACCTCTTTTTTGGGGGAGTGAAAACCCCTGGACTTTTCAGATGTTCTTACTTGATGTGTTTTGTTTCAATAACTGGACGTTTCCTTGCTTTTGCTGTGTTGTATGTCTGTCCAATCCTGTGCTGCCAATAAATCAACCGTTTTCTGTTATTATTTATTTTTATTTTTTTTTTACATTCTCTATTTTCCCGACTGGTTTCATTTTTCTTCCATTTGGGATTCCAGGAAGGTTTCAAATCTTGTTAAGTATTTCCCAGCGATGGGGCGCGCGGGGAGGGGAGAGGTGGAGACAACCTTTCTGGTTTACATTTCCTCTATACGCTCGGCTAATAGTTGCCAAGCAACAGCACAGGTCAAGCTCCTTGCAGCTGCTGACCCAATTAATGTGGGCGACACCAGAAATTATGGCGCTATCTCTTTACAAGGGCACTTGAATATGTAACCTGTATACACAACATCCTCCTCAGATTAAAACAAGTCTTCCTCGAGGCCCGTTTGATTTATGCCGGCGGGAAACAATTTCAGTCTGTTGCGTGTTTTGTTCCCCCGGTGAGGTTTGGTTATGAGCACGTTCTGTGTGCAAATGAGTTAGAAATTTGATCAGAAGTGACGGAAACCGAATTCCCTGCAGACCTACCTGATTTCTCATGTCAAGATGAGGAACGTCCAACTGGCGCTACGAGAAGAATTTGGAGTCAAGAGCCAATTACTTGGATTGAAAGTAAAAAAAAAAAAAAAGTTACAATATTGCAGATTAGTTTATATTTGCAGCCAGTTAGTGTGCTTAAAAGGGACAGGTTAGACTTATTTATGGATTTCTGCCATGTTAAAACTGTTTGAATATGAAAAATGTAACGTGAACGCTGTTTTCGTAACGTTTAAAATTAGGTAACCGTAAAATGGCTACGTGTTACGTTCTATAATATACACTATGTCATAATAAAGATTCCTTTTAATAAAAGGAATCTTTTATTAGAATATACCGTCTCACATGTATCTAGCTGAAAGAAAAGCAAGGCAGTGTCAAAATATATAAAACTTAGTTCACTTGACCCATTATAACACTTTAGTTTCATATTTCTATCATTGCTTTACGATTCCTGTTTCTCCCTGCCTTATTCCAGTGCTTTTCAAAGTGGGGGCCTCAACAACATTATCAATTAAATTTATCAAGCTGCTACCTCAAGGTAGCAGAGCATGTGTGAAATGAGCAAGCAAGAAAAAGACCGAAGGAATCGTCCAGTCACCCTGCTGGGTTTGTGATTAATAAAATCTTAACTCATGATTGTTGGAGGGGGGGGGGGATTGATCAGGTACTATATTATGACATGGACATCAATCAAATTGATAAAAATTGTAGTCATATTACCTGGTAACATTTCCCACCACGTAACAAATAACTAAAATCAGAAGGTGCGAGGCAGCATTTATGCTAAACGAAAGTAATAATTATTGAGTACTGAATAAAAGTGAGAAAAAAGAAAGACATTTTAAAAGTTGAATGTTTCTTTGCATATTTTGTATGTCGGTTGGTAAAGGAGATCTCCAGCCAAGAAGCCGATGTTGTTTGAAAACGTTTGGGAGGTTTTCTACTGCTCTCACCGGATGGACTTAACAATTCCAGTTTCAAAAGGTTCCTTTTTTCCAAAACAGCTAAAAATCTTTTGTCGTATTCTTCCAGTGATTTAAAGTCCCTTCAACGTATTCCCCAGTTTACAAGGAATATAAATGTGGCTGTCTGGATAAAACATGGTTGAATCCGGGTGTATGAAATCCAGCGCCTTCTTACAGGTGTTTCTGTAGCCGACAACTGCAGTACATTTCTCCACACTTCACGTGACTTTCAGGCTGACAAAAGAACAGCATGTAGGGAACTTCTTGAAATGAGTTGCATCCAAACCTTACGTCACCAAGCAATGCAACGCAACAGCTGCAGTGGGTTCAGTTATGGCTGACCAAACCCAGTCTGATGAGTCTTTGGTTTGGTTTGCATGACTGCAGTGTGTAAAGTTTGCATCGTGTTGAATTGTGGTGCAGGGGTTTTTCCTCAGAAGTCGGGTTTTAGTGAAAGAGGCTCTAAACAAAGACTGTTTTGAGAAATGCTGTGTTTCCGACCCTGTGTGAAACGGTTTGGAGTTGGCCCAGTTCGATTCCGACTCTGCTCAGAACAAAAGCAAGAGCATTATTGAGATCACCTGGTTTGGAGCAACTTTGCTGGTCCACAGAGCCCCTTGACATCAGCACAATGGGTCACCTTTGGAATGAATTAGAGAGGACTGAGAGGCAGGCCATTTTGTCCAACGTCAGCGTCTGACCTCACAAATGCTCTCCTGGAAGAATGGTCAGATACTCCCATAAACACACTCGTAAACCTTACACACACTTCCCAAGAGGATTGAAGCTGTTATAGTTGTAAAGTGTGGGTCAACACCATATAAAATCTTAAAATGGGATGTCATTTTTGGCGATATGATGCATTTTTGTCCAGAAATACACATTACTGTAGAATCGTGAGAAGTTATGTTGCTGGAACTAAATGAACACTGAAGTTGAGTATGTTAAAAACTTGTCTTCATAAAACCAAAATTCACAAAATTAAAAATAAGAAGTTCATATATGATCATAAACAGTTATATGTACTAGTTTTAAATATTGTAAATACTGTAATACTGGAAATACTTTTCCCTAAAGGTTATGACAAAATAATTTTAGACTGATTCAAGCCTACTTGAAAATAAGAATAGACTTTTAATATTTAAAAATAAACATCTTTTGCAACTTACATTAAAGTGCAATTAGTAGATACTCTTGGCATAAACGAGGTTTTATTTGTTGGTAAATCACAAGTCAAAGTTGTACCCTTCAACATTTAAACAGACTAAGCTACAAACACAAACTTTCAGGTTTAAGCTCCGTTCCTTTCATTCATCGCTCTGGGTTTCCTCTGAAGCGTGGCTGCGCATCCGACTCAAACCTGTCTCACTCCTCACGTTGAATGATCTCTAATAAGATCCGCAGCCAGATGGTGTTTTCAGAAAACCTGGGAGGGGGTGTTGTGTGGGGGGGGAACTGCAGTGTGAAAACAGGCAGGTGTCTGAACACCTGAGGTCTTACTGATGGTTTTTGTTTGCTTTTGAAAATAAATCTTGCTGCCAGAAGAAATTAGTTGTTTGAGTGAGGCCTTCACCGAGTGAGCCAAATGGTTGAGAAATATGATATTGACTTAAGTTTTTTTTTTTTTCCTCCTTGTTTGGCAGACCAGGCAGTAATTTAGAGCACATCAAAAGTTAAGAGATTCAGGAATGTTTGCCGTGACTCATCCGTCTACTGGATGTGGTTGTAATTGTGTTGGTAACATAAATTGTTAATGTTTTTTTTTTTTTTCCCCCTGTCAGATTGGATCCCAAAATTCAAGCCTAATTAAAATGTTTTTTTTTTATATTCTGTTTTTTACCCTTTGCCTACAGTTGATTTCACTGATCCGGTGAAAGACCGGAGCCGACTTTGGCTTAACAAAAGAAAACCGTGCTGTTGTTTCACCTACGGCTATATATAAACCGGGAAAAATCCCCGAAGGAGATGCTCCTCAGCTACAGATCAGCTGGAATCTCCTCCGCTGTCTCTGAGCTCTCCTCCAATTAGATCAGTGCATCATGTCCTGGCATGGCCCATCACTCTGCGCTGACAGCTCTGTGACTCTGAGACACAATGTGAAATTTATCAGTGCAGTCAGTCCCAGCCAGCTTGTAGGTCCCCTGCACGCCCCCCGCTACCCCCCCACACACCTTTAGCCATCATGAGATGGTGTCTGTCTGTCCCTGGTGGTCACAGGGGAGACTGACTTCATCACCGGTTCCTTCTGCAGGTGTCTGATGCCTCACAGAGGAACGCGTGGCTCGGATAAATCTTCCAAAAAGTCACTCTGAGGACCGAATCCCCCAGCCAGGGGTTTGCCGTGATGTTTCCCCTCGCTGTGAGAGAAGCGGAGCAGGTTACGCTCTAATTGTTCCTCGGTGAGACTAAATGTAGAGCTGCCTGATGTAACGGCTCACTGCTGAAAAAAGGTTCGCCAACAAACAGCGAGGCAGTCCGGCATTCCTTCAATGGAATCGGAGATAAATCAAGGAGAAATGAAGAAAAGAAAAAAAAAACCCTCACGTGTTGATGATTAATGGACCAGCTTGACACCATCATGTAAGGAGTTCACCCAACATGTTTGCATATGCGTTCAAAACCTCAATTATCAAATCCATTAATCAACATCGATGGAGCCAAAAGAAGAATAGTTTTTTTGATATTGGCAGAGATGATTTGGCAAGCCTGCTTCTCACGTGTTCAGCTCTGCTCTCCAAAACACAAATGCATTTTCCTTCCAACTGCGACATCATTTAAGGAAGAAAATGAACAGGAAGAAATAACTTGACCAATTCCCAAACTTTTTTGTGCTAAGTTTATATCCAAAAAGAGATTTCGACTTACAAAACTGATGGGAAAACCCCCACAAAACAATACATCGGTGGTTAGTACTGCTGTAATTATACCACTGCTTAGTCAAAGTTGAGTGAACATTGGCATGAGACGGGTAGTTGCCGGTGGGGTATGAAAATGTTACTGATAATTTCTTTAAAAAAAAAAGTTTCAAATAAGTTTTGCTCAATAAAACTTGGTCATGAACGCAGTGAAGCGTGCCGCATAGTCAGACCTTTTGTGGTTTACGTTAAGAGACTGCATGCTGTTGTTGAGATTGCTCTCTAGCACAGGAAGGCCTCCGGAAGCTAAACCTTGTCAAGTGACGACTGCACTGCCGTATGTATAGACAACAACATCCTGACGCGTTTCCATATAACTAAGGCGAATCGTTAACAGAAGCACAGAAAAGTCGAAAGTCTGGCAACGAGGTGCAAAAGTGATATCCCTACCTTTAAACACCGGAGCAAACCAAGGTGAAAATGCCACAGCTTACCTGTCAGAGGACCCGAAGTAGAGAAGTTTTCAAAAGAGAACGATGGAGTTTTAGTTGAATCAAGACGTCGCAGCTGCAAACCACATCCAGAGCATCCAGACTAAGTGAGTCACTGTGCAATACCAACCAGAGACCTCTGTGTTTAACAAAGTGGAAAACATTAACACAATTAACAAAGTGGAAATAAAGCATTTCGTTTAAGCACAGTCGATGTGTTTTTGGTGTGAGATTCATCTAGACAGAGTGAGACACAGAAGAACAGTTTGAGTCTGACTTCAGAGGTTGTAATTCTGTCGCGCTGCTAATTTGGAGGCCAGAAGTTGAAAGGTTTGGAAAAAACAACGATATGGATTAAGTTTATTGTGTAAGCAGAAGAAGAGTAAACCTAAATGCACCTGTGTTAACATCTCTGTAACGTCTCTTCTGTGTCCAGACTTTAAATTAATAAACATTGCTGTCTTTTAAGACTTGGACACTTTGCTTAGGTAGTAGTGGCACGTTATTTAAAAAAGGAGTACCATGAATGACGTCTTTTTAAATCAATGTCTGTTTTACGCTAATGTAGTGAGACATCTCATTTACCTTCTGCCTCGTCCACTGCACTTAACCTGCGTCAAACAAAAAGGAATTTACAGACAAAATTGCATTTGTATATTCTTTTTTTTTCTTTTTTTTTTTACTTCAAACGTTCAAAGATTTCTCCTTTCCCTAAATATATATTATGATAAGTTCACTTTCATCTGCCAAAACCAAGCCAAACCAGTGGCTGCCTTTAGGGTACAGGCATATATTTGCTGTTTTTCCCATTTTCTGGCTAACATGTCTGTACAGTCAGTCAACCATCCATCCATCCATCTTCTTCCGCTTATCCGGGGTCGGGTCGCGGGGGTAGCAGCCTAAGAAGGGAGGCCCAG
>CAEGAE010063261.1:0-51496 GCA_903067095.1 Girardinus metallicus | reverse complement strand
TATATATAAAGAAAAGATAAAGAATTACAGAGATTTACTTGTTTTTCCAGGATCTTTGGTTCTGATCTAATATTGTTCGTGTGAAGCTCATGACTGGACCTTAACTGAGTTTTGTACTTTATAAGATGGAAAACATTTCTTTTCTGTCCTTGGGAAACTTGTGGCAGCATTAAATATACGGACATTGATACGTAGAACCGGCTTGTTTTTCCTCCCAGATCATTTTAAAATGAGAGACTGAAGGAACGAAATTTTGCCCTCCGGCGTCGGAGGCGTAAGAAGTGAAAAACTATAAATTATTTCCTTGTGTTTCTGCTGTTTTTATTGCTCTAATCTGTTGTATTACTGAAAAATGAAACTCTTTTGTCACTTATTTTAATTTCATTGTTTGTCTTCTGAATATTTTATAAAAGTAATTTGAAATATTAAACCTTTAAGACAGAAGAAACATGCGCACACTAACAACTAGCGATTATTTCAGTAATCAATTATTCTATTGATTCTCTGCAGATTTTCCATTAAACTAATTAAGTTTATTTCATAAAATATTAAAAATACATTAAAAGATGCAATAATTAAATAATTTAGTGTCTACAGCTAAAAAAAATATTTCTAATGTTAACATGTGAACATGTTGGCTACTTTTCTGATCAACTGACTCAGAAATGTCTTTGTTTTTCTCTAAAAGTGTCTGAGGTTAACCTAAAAATTTGAGGGTTTTTTTCTAGTAAATTCTCAACTTTTCAAACTCAAATTTGTGAGTTGAAAAATAAAAAAAATTGGAAAAAAAACAAAAACTTTTTGACTTTTGGAAATTTTCTGAAATGTTCATAATTTGTTTTTAGAAATTTTCTGAAATTGATCTCAAACTTTTTGTTTATTTTTTAGTAAATTGTTAAGTTTTTAAACTCAAATTTCTAAGTTAAAGTTGTTTCTTTTTTAATTTGCAATAAAAAACTTTTTGACTTTGGGAAAACTTTTAGAAATTTTCTGAAATTAATTTTAAAATTTCAGATTTTCTTGTAGCACATTCTTGATTTTTCAAACTCATAAATTGACAAGTTTTTTCCTAGAAAATCTCTGCTATTATCACAAAATGTCTACGGTTTTTGTCTCTCC
Organism: Girardinus metallicus; assembly: GCA_903067095.1. Classification (NCBI taxonomy): domain Eukaryota; kingdom Metazoa; phylum Chordata; class Actinopteri; order Cyprinodontiformes; family Poeciliidae; genus Girardinus; species Girardinus metallicus. Next base: position 50,377 of record CAEGAE010063261.1, on the reverse strand, counting down.
TTTTCCGATTTTCCCAGGTATCGCCCTCATGTCTTGTCGTCTCTGAGCGATGCTGATCCACAGGAACCTCATATTTCCATATTTCCAGTAAGAACGAGCCGAGGTTCGGTTCTGTGAAGGTGTCCCGCCTCCTCCCAGCGGGGGGCCTGGTGGGTGGGAGGAGCGAGCTGCGCCGGGACGCGCCGCGCCGCAGCAGCACCAGCAGTCCCGTCCAAACCTGCAGGTCCGCCTCGGAGCAATCAGAGCGCCGGTTCACCTGTTCACCTCCGCCTGGTTCCGGAAAACAACAACAACCCAGGCAAACCGGTCAAATATGAGCGACGCTGTTCGGCGGCGCGGCGTCTGGATGCCATAGGTAAGACTGTCTCTGTTACATTTAGATGATTTTTGACGTGAAATTGGCGCTTTGGAAAAATCTCTCCCCTTTCTGCTTCCCCGCATGCTCGACCGGAGCAGGCGGCTCAGGTGCGTCGAAGACGGAAATTACTACTAATTATTTCATAACAACTTTGATTTTAACTGATTCAAATTAGAAAAATTCTGCCAAATTATAAATTTGGGAGAATTATACATTTAAAGAACGGTTGTTTCTCTGATAACAAACTTGTAGGAATTGGGATTATTTCAGTGGAGAAACGGTTGTTTTTTTTTTTTTTTTTGCAGCGGCTCTGCAGGACAAAGAGGGTCGCCTTCCTTCAAATTACGATGCATCTCATCGGGGTGGTCTTAATTCTGGTCGTGACGGGAATAGCAAAAGGTAATCCGTGATTTCCAACATTCCTCTGAGACATTTTAAGCAAGCCCAAAGGAATTATGTTCATTTAATCCGAGATTAAATGCTTTTTTTTTTTTTTTTTTTTTTTTGTTTTCCCACTCGTCAAATAAAGTGAAACGGCTGAATATTTGACTGTTTCTGAATGTTTTGTGTGTGTTGTGGTTGCTGGCGGATGGAGGGTGAAAATGCGGCTGTTTCTGTTTCAGGCTGGGAATGCAGCGCGGCGTGCAGCACAGAAAATGGGTTTTGTGAGAAGCCGGGGAAGTGCAGGTGGGTTGCTAAAATTACCTCGGATTCCTGAGCAGATGATGGCTCACATCCTGCGGGCTTTTTCAGCCCCATTTCCATAAACTGACTCGGTAAATGTTCCTCATTCGGGGAAATCCGACCACAATCTCCCCCAAATGGAGGTTTCACACCTTTGATTTGAAAAATAATTTTTTTTTTTTAAACTTTGAGTTTGGCAAAGTTTACCCACTGTAAGCTGTCATTTGTCACATTTTACTACCTGGGTATCTAAATTATGGATTAAAGAAGTGTTTTCTGCTCATTTATAATTAATTTAAATGGTTTAGATCAAAGCGTATGTATGCATCCAGATCTAGAAACTGTAAAAACTTAACATTTAAGGCCAGATTTCATCAAATCTGTCTCAGTTTTAGCTATATTTTATAAAAAATGTATTGATGTGGTGCTCTAACTGCTGCAGAAGTTGGTTTTACAAATTTACTTTGGGAGTGTTTCTTTAATTTTTGTTTACTCTTGACAGAAAATCCAGAACTAGAATCTATAAAAAACTTAATTTAAAACCATATTTCATCCAATCTGTCTTAGTTTCAACTACATCTTATAAAGAATTTGCTAATTAATCTGCAAAGTGATATGCAGATTATCTTGTTATGTATCTTACCACAGAAAACCCAGAACTAGAATCTATAGAAAACTTATTTTAAAACCATATTTAATCAAATTTAAAAAATAATGTGCCAAAATGTTAACCAACAAATGGACATGCGGCTCCAACTGCTGCAGAAGTTGATTTTATAAATTTACTTAAAGGGTTTTTCTTTCATTTTTATTTACCCCAGCACAAAGAATCCCAATAATAGTTTATACTTTAAGTCGTCTGGATGCTTTATGTGTTTTGAGGACATTGGAACAAAAAGCGATGTGTGGCTTGGTGTATAAATAGTTTCAAGTTGCTTTCATTTAAATTTTTTTTTCTCCTTCCTGTTACCCTTTAGGTGCAAGCCTGGGTGGGAAGGGGAGAACTGCGACCGCTGCATCCCGTTCCCCGGCTGTTTGCACGGCGCGTGTGAGAAAGCGTGGCAGTGCGTCTGCAAAGAGGGCTGGGTGGGCAGCCTGTGCGACCAAGGTGAGTCGCATCAACCGCTCCTCCTTTTCCGCCGCAGAGGTGAGACCGAGTCACCGCTGCCCAGAAAAAAGGACATGAAATTAATCAGGGTAAAGAGGACAGAACCGGCCCAAGGGACGTACGAGTCAAGCGGCTGCTTTGAACCTCCACACCACCGGGGGGCCACCAAGAGCATCAAGCTAGCATGAAAAATATGTAAATTAACACTAAATAATACAAACTGAATGCTTTTAAACACGGAAAAACAATTTCTATAGACGTTATTGCTTACAACTGTAAATTTTGCACATTTGTGCATTGCTGGAAGATGATTCTTTTATTTCTTTTATGTGCCGTTCATGTCCGCGCTGCTGTGTTCTAACAATCTCGTTAAGTAAAGAAACCTGGAGGTGTAGGTATTATTAATTTAGTGTAGTGCGCCACAGCACAGGAATAAATTTCAAAGAAAAATCGTTGAAGAACAAAACCACTTTTTTTTCCCTCACTTTCCGTCAGCTATGCTACAGACAGTCTTGTTGCCATAGCAACTGACAACTATGCCGCTTAGTTTCAGGATTCAACACCAAGAAAACATGTAGACACCAAGAAAAGAGCATTCAGTCTGTTACAGTATTTTCCTTTAAGGCTTAATGTTTATCCTGCAATCATTAATAAGTGATCGATTAGCTACCTCTGCTAGAAGCTAAGCTAACACAGCGGTGGTTGATCAGCTAATTTAAACACCTTCTCTGCTGATAATATGTTAGAGTTGGTGTTTATATTGCCTTTTTTGATTTTGTAACTGAACCAAAATACACCAAATTTCACATCACATCTACATGCTAAGATTGTCATAGTCAAGCTAGCATGACTGACCTGCTTCTTTCCCTCTTGCTGTTTTTTAATTAAAAGTTTTTCCTGACCTTGTTGGCAATTGGTAGAAAAGCACTGCGTCTCCTCCTGTAAATTATGCTTACATTTAAGATCCAGCACGTTATGTTGACGACAGCTAAAACCATTGGTAGTCGTTGTAGGCCAGCAGTTTTTTTTATTGTTACTGTTCAATAGTTAAAATTGTATAACACACTTAAACTATGGCTGTTTCAGATCAGTCGATATTGATAATTATTCATTGGCGTTTAGATATCCGAAATACTGTTGGCGTGACCTTTCCTGTTTTCACTCCAGACTGTTTTTTATTTTTAAGTAGTTATGAGGCTTAGTGGCGGGACCTTAAACTGCTGCTGCGCCAGTAACTCAGCAGGTTGTTGCTAGGCAACCGTAGAATGAGTGAGTTGCTAGGTAACCAAACGGCGAGCGAGCGAGTGAGTGAGTGAGTTGATTCCACCAACTTTCTGGTTCTGAATCGGATTACAGTGAATTTATTGAACATTCCATAAGATGCATTACTTACTGATATTGATCACTTATCATGATATATATTATTGATTTACTGTCCAGCCATAAACACCATTTTGCATTTCAAAGTCCAATTTTGTTTTTGTTTTGTTTTAGTTTGCTTCTCATGCCAGGTTGAAATCAGCCATAATAACACTGGTATGATGCAAACTAATTAAGAATTAAGCAGCCATTCCTAAGCTAACTTAGAGTAGCTTAGGAATGATAAACCATCTGGTGTTGACTTGTTGGTATGTGGGGCCCCAAAATAAAATCTGCTTTGGGCCTCAAAAGGTTTGGGCCGGCCCTGCAGACAGAAATTTGCCACCTTACCTTTGAAAATGTATTCACTGGTGTCCTAAGGATGACATTTTTAAACAAAACCGAATAATTAATACGGAATCTGTTGATCCCGCGAGCAAAGTGAGGAACAAAGAGGAATAATTCAAAGGAGTTTCTGCTTTATTTTTTTTTTGGATGAGGTATTTTGAGCACAGTTTGACCCAGTTATCTGAGCGTTCACGCTGCCTTTCATATTCTGCCCGAGCATATGTTCGCATCGCCTGTGTTATACACTTGGCTTTGTCTTTTCGATGACGCAAAGCTGCTGCCATGCGGCGGCAGAGACAGAGCGAGAGTAGCAACAAAGACGTTAGAAGAGGCACACAGTGATATGGAAAACCACATGATGATGTGATTTTCTGTTTTTCTGCACCAGATACTCGCCTGTGCTCGTCCAAGCCTTGTCCCAGTAACGCCACCTGCATAGAGAGAGGAGAGGGCGGCTACCTGTGTGTCTGTCCCCAGGGCTACGCTGGAGAAAACTGCCAGATGAAACAGAGACTTTGCCTTCTGAACGGGTACCAAACCTGATTTTATTTATTTATTAATAGGAACATTTTTTTATACTGATTGAGGATAGGTATTTGTGTTTCTGCAGCCACTACTAAAGAAAATATTATTTATAGTTTTCTTGTTGCACTTAATTTAGTTTTGTTGCTCTAATGATTGGTCTCAGTACTTTCCATTTAAACCAGTTTAAATGTTGCCTGTAACTGGGTTTATTTTGAGTTGTTAAATCAGAACGATGACTGCGTTCCCACCAACCTGTTTAGTCTGATTTAATTGAACTCGGCTTGGTTTGTATCACACTCGGCTTGGTTTGCATCACACTCGGCTTGGTTTGCATCACACTCGGCTTGGTTCGGATCGAACTCGGCTTGGTTTGGATCGAACCCGGTTTGGTTCACATCGAACTCGGCTTGGCTCGGATCGAACTCGGCTTGGCTCGGATCGAACTCGGCTTGGCTCGGATCGAACTCGGCTTGGTTCGCATCGAGCTCTGCTTGGTTCGCATCGAGCTCTGCTTGGTTCGCATCGAGCTCTGCTTGGTTCGCATCGAGCTCTGCTTGGTTCGCATCGAACTCTGCTTGGTTTGGGGAGGTCTGAATGTGCAATCAGTCAAGAAAAGTAAACTCTTGTCTGTCTATAATCCTCGATCTCGGTTTGGTTGAAGTTAACTCTGGTGCAATTTGAATGCATATGTGAACACCAAGCAAACTGGAGATTGCTCCAGAAACGCACAGAGCAGGTCATTTTGGGTAGATGAAACCAAAACAAATACACTAAGCTAACGCTAGCCAGAGAAATGGCTCGTGGTCTTTTGCCACAGACAAAAGAGAAATCCTCCAAGCACTAAAAAATTATGCTGATCCATTTTTCTTTCCATTTTGTGAAGAATGAAATTGCGCTCAGTGTCTTCTTCAAATGTTTTCCTGTCGAGGAGAACAAGTTGTTCAAAAGGTTTATTCCACAAACTGCAGCAGCTAAAAGTCACACCTGATATCCCAGTAGATTCAGGTTAAATTTGGGGCCAAAAGTTGCATCATTTGTTACATTTCCAGCTGCACTGTCAACCGATTAAAACCAATTGAAAAACCTGTTCCCCTCCTCACCAATGGGGGCGCTGCACCAAGAACCACTGAAGGAAACAAAACGTCTGAAAATGGAAATAAAAATGGAGTGGCGTCAGATTTTAGTGTTAGTAGGATTTATTTTGTCTTTTGTACAAACAACGCTAAGCTTGCTTGTTTGTTTTGATTGTATTTACCCAGAATACCCTGCGATGTAGTTTACTTCCTGTTTTTAGAGCTTGTCAGAAAATAAGCTAAGCTCAAAGTATTTCAGCTGGGAGAGAGAGACCTTAATTGACTTGCATCTGTAATTACAATGAGAAATGGTGTAACATGTTGAATTAGCCCTGAATGCTAATGCAATGCCACACTTTTCAGATTTTCAACTGTAATCTATACAATGAAGTGTAAATTTATTCAGTTTTTAATTGAATTTCCAAATGAGAGAGGGATAAAAAGCATCTTAAGACTTTATAGTCAAATTAAATCTAAATGTTTGAACATTTCTCGATTTTAAATCGGTAGCAGCGGCGCTTTTTTAGTGTTCATGTCAAACTGCAATTATTTCCCCATGTTATAAATATGATCCTGTCTTGGAGAAAATGTGACATTTCCACAGATTCTGGGCTTTCTTTAGGCCACTTCAAAGCACTCAACCTTTCATGTCAATACTTCAAGATCAAATAAATCAAAATGCTCTTAACAGGCTGTCACTTTTCAGAGCCTCCACGCTGCCTGTGACCTGATTTCCTCGCTTAGCTTGCAGGACGACATCAGTGCATCCTTCCTGCGTCTCTGTTGCTCATTCAAAAGCCCTCGACTCTGCAGTTTCATTGGGGAAAATGTTATATCGCCTTTACATGGAGAATATCTGGTCTCTGAGGCGCCAACATCCACAGATTCTGAGCTCCATCTTGTTCGCTTTTACAAAAAGTGATTAAAAGCTGCAACGTCTGACCAGGCTGCTATTAATGCTGACGAAGATAATTTAAACTTTTTACGTCCTGAACTGAGAGAGAATAAAACATGCAGCTTTACAAAGTCTGAGGGAGCTGAGAGTTCACATCAGATCTCGGATTTCTGACGTTTTTCACGGATTTCTGACGTTTTTCACAGAGGATTTCTAATTTTTCTTGGGATTCTGTCGGGAGATTTACGGACTCCTGATGGGGTTTTTTTGAATTTCTGAAGTTTTTCTCGGATTGCTGTCTTTTTCTTGGACTCCTGATGTTTTTTATTTCTCATATTTCTGACATTCCTTAGAAGGATTCTGTCGTTTCTCTGAATTCTGTCGCTTTTTTCCCAGAATTTTCAGTTTTTCTAATATTTCTGACATTTCTTAGAAAAATTGTCATTCTTTCTGAATTCTGTCATCCTTCTCGAAATTCTTTTGATTTTAGTCTTCGGCGATCAAAAGTCCAAATTCTTGACATGTGATCAAAGGAGCGTAATTTGATTGGCTAAGATCCACTCGATTCGCTCCAGTTCTGATGGTTTTGGATCGGGTCACGTTTGCAGGTGAATTTCTGCAGGTAAAAGTTTTTTTGGCGAATTTAAAGTAAAATGAAAAAATAAATAAATAAATCACTTGTCTGGTTGATGTAAAGTCCAGCTTCCTTCCTTTGTCAGGTTTGTCAAAACGATCCTGCAGAAACAGAACAAACCAGATAAATTAGCGGCATAAAGCTAAAGATTAAGTTGACCAAAGTTCTCTGTATTTCTGAATGACATCTGAGAAAAAGCTGAAGAGCTTTCCTGTCTGCTGCTAATTGCAAATTGCTGTTATCCGTCAGGAATCCTCAATCTGCCCATCAGGCTGTTAGACTCCAGGGACGCAGGCGGCTGCTGATCCCTCAACCTCTCTGTCAGCCAGCATTGACCAGAATAAACCGACTTACTCTTAACCAACACCGAACTGCCTTACAAAATAAACTGCTCGGCCGTTGTTCACGGTGGAAAACCCAGATCCCTGCTTGTGCTTCTAACATCAATCAGCGGCGCTACGAGGCAGGGATGTCTGGAAAAGAACCGCATTTCTTCACACTCACTCAGACAAGGTGTTGGAGGCTCGTGTAATTACCCAAAGTACTGCTGGAGGTATTGATTGGTTTCTATCTGGAGCTTTCATCTGCCTGCGTCCTGTTAAGCATGACCGCATTGATCAGATACGCCGCCGCACAAGTCGGCGCCGGTGGATTATTTTACAGGCACAGCCGAGGTTTCTTTTATTTGTGTCTCGTAATGGGTTCAGATTTTTAATTTGCAGAAAATGAAGCCTACTGTTTCTTATTGGTGTGAAGGGGAAGAATTGCTCACAGCAGTAAAATACCAATGAGCATCACAGGCTCCTCTTGGTACATCAGAATATCGCTCAAACGTTTGTGAGTAATAAGTGTTGTGCTTCAAGAATTTAATTGATTTCTGATTGACTTGCAGCAAGTGGAAACCCAAAACCCAATTTCTCAAGTTAAATTACAAAAGGCAAATTAAAAACATTTAAACGGGGCTTATTATGCAAAATTGACCTGCATCAGTTTCTGTGTTTCCGTTTGGATTTCCACTGCTTTTAAAACAGATAAAGCACTTTAAAAAAATAAAATAAAATCAACACCCAGCCGATTTTTGGCAACAACTTTATGGTTTTTGGTGTCTGGAAAACAAGCCTTTTCAAAAACCTCCTGATTGCTGAGCCGCACTCCATGGGCGCTGCGCTGTTGGTTGCCTAGCAACCCCAGAATGTTACCTAGCAACCCCAGAATGTTACCTAGCAACCCAGGCAGTTACATTTGGTCAGCTGGTTTTTTTCCGCTTTATGCGCTGTACAATGGCTGCTGGAAAAGACAAGTGTTTTGCTGTTGACTTGCCATCCATAAACCACTTGCTGCATTCTTTTTGGTTGTGCAGGAGGCTCCACTTCTGCTTTTCAAAGATGTACGGTAGAATTGCGCGTCTGTTTGCAGCGATTTTAATGTGCGAGTGTAAATGTTGAGTTAGCGGGCGTGGCCAGCAGCAACTTACTTGGATGTAAAGTGACAAGATGCCCTAAAACATCTAATTATGACAGCAACTCAAGACTAAAATCTCATTATCCAAGAATGATTTTGTGCAAAAAATATAACGAACATCCGAACCTGTTCAAAGAAGCACAATAAGTCACCTGTAAGTCAGAAATGTCACGCTGCGGTCTGCGCACATGGAGGAGACGGCTGAGCTGACAGGTTTCCCACAGACAGTCACTGAAACCCTCCAGGAGAAAAAGCCAGAAAAGGTCACAACCACTGAAGCTAGTTGTTCAGTGGAAGAGGAAACAGAAGCACAAACAGGATCGTTAACCACGGCCTTGAGAGGATTGTGAAGCAAAACCCATTCCTGAGATTAGGGGAACAAAATAAATATTCCATTTCTGTAGATCGTAGGTTTCAAAAACGGAGCAAGACGGTCAGAGTTTGGTCTATAAAGGAGGTAATTCAGCCATTTAATGTTAATCTTCTCTGATAAAAGCAGGAAATGGCTTCTTTATATGGTATGCCTGACATGTCAAATTTAAAGTCCTACATTCAGAAAAATGTTACATTTGCAATATGTCTTTGTTTACGGCGGCGTATTGAGACCAGAGTAAGAAAAACTTTAATTATGAGAATCAAGTCATTACATGAGCAGAATGAAGATGCTGAAAGAAATTACAGAATTATGAGAAAAAAGTAATTTTAATGAAAAAACTTTGATGACGAGATCAAGTCAAATTTTTTTTTAATGAACAATTGTCCGCACAATTGTTTCAAGAATGAAGTATTTCCTTATTTCCAGAACCGATACCAAAGTGTAAATTCACAAGATGGTCGGGATTTCTTGAGTAATCTCATGATTACTCGACTTTATTCTGAGAATGTTACGGCTTTACTGGGGGAATCTTATGACTTATCCTGATAAGACAACTTTGTTAGGACTTTTTTGACTGTTGTTACGTCATTGTGATAATCTTTTGACCTTATTTTTGGACTATGACATTAAAAGAACATTTCTCTTAGCTTGTCCCTAGTACCAGTAAGTGCCGCAGAACGATTTTTATAATTTGACTATAATTCTTGTTAAATTTCTACCAGTTTCTGTTGGTGGTTAGGCACCAGTTTTCACGCTGAGTTGACAACTAATCTATGTTTTGGTTGCTGTGACCATTTTATGGGGAAAAAGTCAAATTATTGTGGCTGTGAAATATCAGAATAAACATCTTGAAGCCTGCAGATCTTCCTGATGTCTGAGATTAATGTTTAGAAAGCATGAGCTGCTGTTCATAAGTGAAAGAGCTTTAACTGTGCGGTATTTTTGGTACAACCTCCAAGGACGGCTTATAAGGCTTTCTCAGCTCGATGACTCAGTCTGTGGTAAATTAGTGGGTTTGCTGAGAACCATCTCCTTTATTTTTCTGGGAAATAAAACGGAACCGTGTCTGGAAGGAGGAGGCAGATTAATTAAAATGACCTCCAGACAAGCTCTAACCTTTCCGATTAAATTCTCATCTTCATTACCTCCTCTTTCATAACTACATGAATAATACGTGGATAGACTGGACAAAATTTGCTTTTTGCATATTTTTGTACTTGCATTTGGGTTTCTACTACTTCTAAAACCAGCACAAGCGCTTAAAAAAAAAAACAAACAAAAAAAACCCGTAAAGCCACTGTTTGGTAATAAGAGAACGTATTTTGGTACCGTTACCTAGCAACCCCAGCCGAGCCCAGCCCGTAGCCTAGCAACCCCAGCCGAGCCCAGCCCGTAGCCTAGCAACCCCAGCCGAGCCCAGCCCGTAGCCTAGCAGCCCAAATGGAACTCCATCATGTTTTTTAGTTAATTTACCATTTAGAAACCACTTGCTGGATGATTCTTTGTGCAGGAGGCTCCACTTCTGCTATTTGCACATCTGTTTGCTGCCATTTTCACGTGCGAGTGTAGATGTTGGGCAGGGAGTCGTGGCCAGCAGCAGGTTATTTGGATTTAAAGTGACTAGACACCAACAGGCAGAACTGATCAGATTAAACTTTTATCTACAAATGGTTTTGTTCAAAAACTGTAATGAACATGTTTTGTATTTTCCAAATCCTAAACTGTTCAAGGAAGCACAATAGGTCACCTTTAAATAATAATTGCTAGACCTTCTTCCTCTCTGAAATACGTTGACTGTCCTGTTGTGTCCCTCAGCTCTCCTTGTCAAAATGGAGGCACGTGTGTGGAGGCCAGCGGCTCAGCAGCGGATCCTTCCTGTTTATGTCCTCCTGGATTTTCCGGCGCCCTCTGTGACATCAGCGCCGGCAGCTGCCAGCTGAACCCTTGCCTCAACGGGGGCAACTGCACGGACCACGGCCTGGCCTTCACATGCGCCTGTCCGCCCGGCTTCACCGGCTTCACGTGCAACGACACCAGCAGCCTCTCCGCCTGCGCGGGCGCGCCTTGCGCCAACGACGGGACGTGCGTCGGTCAGTCCGACGGAACCTTCCGCTGCATTTGCCAGAAATGGTTCACGGGTCCCACCTGTTCCCTCCATCACAGACAGAGATCCAGGATCAGGCCTGCCAGTACCAGACCAGTGGAGCACAGAGGATTTGCCCTCACTCCGCAGCACTACTCCCTCCCTGCTCACGCCTTTCACAAGCTGCTCAGACCGCCGGAGAGAGACTTGTTGAAGATCACCCTAAAGGAGTCGGTCCACTCCTCCGGCGTCCTCGTGACCCACGGCCAGCTCATCTGTTTCGGCATGCTGGCCTTGCTCACCTGTCTGGTTATTCTGGGCACCACAGGAATAGTCTTCTTTGGCCGCTGCGAGACGTGGCTGGCCAACGCCAAGTACAGCCAGCTTGTTCGGCAGCAGCGGGAACACCTGCTGAGGGAAGCCGGCAGCGCGAGCCAGGAAGAACCGGAGCACTCTGTAAACATCATCCTGCCAGAAAAGATTAGACTCTCCAGCTTCGGGAGACACTACACCTCCATCTGATCAAAACGTCTCCTCCTGTTACCGGCTCCCTGCGGAGGGAGCCCCAACGAATGTCTCGGTGAAACCCAGAATGAAGCACTGTCACTGTTGTTCAGCGCAGACTGGGCTGAATGTATCCTGCTCTGGACCAAGGGGACGAATGTTACATGAGGCTGTAAATGTTTATCAGTCAGTCCTGCTATTAAAACCCACTGAAATTGTGCAGAAATTCAAAAGATGTCGTCATGTGGCTTATCTTTACCCCTCTACTAATCACTCATTTCCTTTGGGCTTCTAATTAGATTTTTTTTGTAAGCTATTTTACCTTGTTTATAATTTGTGTACAAATTTATAAACAAAACAGTTTTATTTCAGAATAGTCTAGTTGTAAATTAAAAATTTCTGTTACATGACAGCCTATGTGGGACTTATGAGTTTCAATTTACTAATAATTGGTGAGTTTGTACAGTAATGTGCAGTCGATGTGTATTATGGTTTTCCTGCTTATAAATTTACAAAACAAACATTACCATGTTGTGCAAATGTACCAATAAGTCGGCTCTTTGTTGGATATTAGTCTGGTTGTTATGCACAAAAAGTAAAGAAATGTTTATGTCTTTAACCATAAAATTATTGTGAAACTTTTATTTCCCTTTAAATGGTGCCACATTGTTTTGAACTTCAATTCAAGATGGATTATTGATTCATTTGGTTGGATGATTGAAGTTTAGGTTTGGATAAGAGTGGACAGAATAAACTGAATTTACCTCCAACAATGAGTTTTACCACACCATCACGCTTCCTCCACCAAAAGCCGTTTAGATTTAGCAAGCCCATAATAAGATGCATTTCCACATAATTGAACAATTTGACATTTAAAAAAATAAATTTGCTTAAATAAAACAATTTTGAAAAAACAAGTTTATTTTTAGGATGAGTTTTTTTTTGTTTTTTTCGTGGCTGCATCAAAATTGGTTTATTTTGGAAACAATTTGCATCGAGTCACATGATCAACAACAGGATGTTGCCACTAATTCAAACCATGAAGAAGAAGACAGGAAGTGGAGGAAAATGCATGTTTTTCGGGTGAGCAGACTCATTCACGTGGGATTTTAATTACGTTTCTTATTTATGAGAAACGCCTCAATTGCACATTTATTTATGTTTTTATAAGCGGAATATTGACAAAAGTTTTGCACACATTTGTAATGGAGATGTAATCAGATAGTTCAGGGAACATTGCTAGCCCTAAACCACGAATCATAAACATTAAATCCACTGACGAACTATGCGAACATTGTATTAAGCATTATGCTAATGAGTGTAAATTCCTCTCAAGTGTCAAATATCCGTGTTTAGTCAATAAATGGGCACCTACTTGCGTGGTAGGCGCTTCCGGAAGTGAGTTTTGGAACAGATTTTTCACTCATGGTTTCAGTTTTATAGTTGTTTAGTTTTGCTAACGCTGTTGTTAATTTTGCCAGATTGATCACGGCACGGCTTCGATCAGAAAGCGCGGCAGAATATCGGTGAGTTTTAAACTGTTTACTGTCGAACTGATGCATTCTGGGTACAGAATAACCGTCATTTGCCGCGTCGCGTAAGGAGAGAAAGCGGAACTGCTTCACCCACTTCAAAATAAGAGCGTGAAACGGCTAACTGCTTGAAGAATTCAAAACGGCCTGTAACAAAAACTTCAGTTTATTCAACTGAAAGTTTACAAAACAGTCAAGTAAAGTAGCTCTTTGGAATTTATCTGGAAAATTAATTTGGGGAAAGATAGGTGCGCGAAATGTTTTCAAAGTTAGCAAAAAACGCTACAGAGCTAAGCAAAAAAAAATTAGCATCGCCGCTGCAACCCGCTGATGCGTTTTTCTTTTTAGAAATGTGGCACAATTTCAAGAAAAATTAAAAGGCTTTTCAACATTACAAGATTTATTGCAAAGAAATGTTGTTACAACAAAGAAATAATCAGAATTAAAATTTCTTTCTTTTTTTTGCTAACTTTAGATGTTTGTTTTATGTTGGTTTGTTTACACAGTGACTCAACTATGACATTTTACAGACCTTTGAGAAGTCTCCTGACTCGGTCTATTTGTATAAATGCTAATTATTTTTCTCCATTAGTTGACAGCTTGTGCATTTGTTGACAGTTTTACTAAGATTCTCCTGTCTGTGTTCCAATTTCACAGTCAATTTAACAAACATCTATTAAGTCTGACCTGCTTTGTTAAATTGGATCGACATAAAATAATGTTTTTATTAATTCAATTTAATTTATTAATCAAGTTTTTTGCAAAGTGTTTTGAATGTGTGGTATGTTTTGTCGTGAACTACTGGTGAAATTTGAAATAAAAAAGGTTTATGTGTGACCTGCAAGTATTCAATGTCGGTAAGTGGAGTTTATTTTTCTTTTCACAGTAAATTGTATTTCGGTTTAGACTTGCACTTTGAAAACCTTCTTAAAATATGAAGTCATCTGTTTGCTTATTAAATGATGTGCTGTTTAAGACAGAAAACATAGTTTTCAGTCCACTTTACAACACTTTGCTGTAGTAATGCCTGTCTTTAAAGCCTTCAACTTCCCATCAATAATTTGCTAAATGTTTTTCTTCCACACCTCTGCAGTAAATTAGAATTTGATTGAAAAGTTAATTTATTGCAATAATTTGGTTCATAGCATGAAAATGAGATTCTTAATGTATATCAGGGTTTTTTTATCTATAGAATTGGAATATTTCATCTATGACGGTTTATTAGGTCATTATAGAGAAAACAGGGAGAGAATTTCTGCCGAACTTTTCTGAGCTTGAAATGTCAGAAATTTGCAAGAAAAACTCAAAGTTTTAGATTAATCTAAGTTTGAAAAGAACTAAAATTTTGAGATTAATCTCAGAAAATCTTGTAGAAAAAAACATTGAAATTTCTTTGTTTTTAAAAGAAAACTTTCGACTTTGGAAACTCAAACATTTCCCAAGTTTTCTTGGGGAGATTTCTGAGATTAATTTCAAAATTTTTGTGTTTTTCAGCAGAAATCTACTTCCTTTTTTTTTCTATTTTCAATGACCCGGCGTGTCATGAGGGAGACTTGGTGGTTATTCAGTAAAACAGAAACTCTTTCCAGAAATTTGCTGGGAAAAACTCAGAAAGATTTACATTTTTTTTCAGCTGGAGCTGCTAAAAGTATCAATCCCTGCTTTAACGCTGCATTATGTAACTTTTATAAAAAGTGTTATTTTTTAAAATATATTTAAATATATATTGAAAATATATACAGTCATCAAGTTGTGACTGTATAAAATAGATAATCTGTAAAAAAATTAAATCAACACTCAGAAAAAACCCCCAATCAGAACCAAGAAGAGGGTCTTAGCGCTGTCAGTAATGCTCATGTACGCGCTGCTCTCTCCCTACTGGTTCCTCACAGTGAGTTTGTATTGATGTATTGAAGGCGGGGCTAGGCTCAACCAGGCGTTTCGCTCAGCTAAATGGTTGCAGTGTAGATGAAACCCGGGCTTCCTGAATGTCTCCTCCATGCTGCGTCGCACTGATGCAGTAACTCATGCAAAAGGAGCCCTGACCGGACCTTTAGAGCATTCACAGTTCTGTATTTGGGCCTGGATGTTGCTCATAATCATCAGAATCAACAGAAATAAAATGTATTACTGCATCATCAATAATCTGCAGCATTTTTAATTCAATTTATTTAAATAAATTACATTTTTGATCATATTCTAATTCATGCACCTTTATTGAACTGTCTTTATTTAGTCAAAAATATTGCCTGAACATTATGCTTATTTAAATTTTTCAATATATTTTTTAAAATAAAATCTAATTCGCCCCGTTGCCCCTCAGGCCAGTTCAACTGCGAGACGGAGAGAAATCTCTGACGGGCGATGCCGCCATCTTGTGGCTTCTTCGCAAACCAACACACTAAAATCTTTCCTCATTCAACCTTTTTTTAATTATTATTTATATGACGTCACAGCCATAAACCGTAACGTATTCCCATTGGATTCAATGTAACAGACCGGAACACGTTGTTTAGTTTTATAAATTATGATTTTCACGCGGTTTTCGATTTAGTGTTTTTAAACAAATGCGACACAAATTTGGTGAATCTAAAAACTGAAATCTACTGATCAAAAACAGGTGGGTGATTTTTAGAATAAAGGGAATAAAATGCATATTTAAACCAAACCTTTCAGACTTTTGAGCACAAATTAAAAAAAATAAAATAAACAAGAGAAATGAATAATAAAGTGACTTTAAATTATGTTTGGTTTCCCTAAAAACAACAACAACAAAAAAAAACAGGTGAATTTGTAAGGAAATCATCTAACAAAACAAATATTCAGCTGGTATTATATTTATGGAAGTTTAAAAAAAAGTGTAATAAGAAGTTTTTGTGACGTTTACATTTAAATCTATGTCCATTATTTTAGTTTAAATGTTTAAACTTTTCTTAGAAAAACAATAAAATCGCTGTCAACGAGTTGCTGCAAGTGTTCCTAATATAGTGGCCAGAAAAGATAATTGTTTATTTTTAAGGTTTTTTTTCTAAACCTAATAAAAACAGTTACAAAGTTCAACCACAAGATGGCGTCCACCTAAACGCTGTTTACTTTCTGTCGTTGAAAGTTTCATCTCATTTGAAGCATTTTGAAAGAAAAAATAAATGTTTTTCTTTTGTTATTCCCACTAACTTTTCCTCTTACATCATTAATTCCTCTTAGAATATTTTCTAATCACAATATTTGCAATATAATACGTCATAATATTTATTGATTTCCTCTGATATTGAAACCAGAGCTGCGTTAAAACTCTCTGGAGACGTTCATCCTGGATCGCACAGCGGCTGTATTTTTCCCAACAGAAAGGAGATTGTTTTGAGCGTGGTTAAATGTTGACGTGCCAGCTCCAATGAAGCCTTTTTTGTGTGCAGAGGCCCCCAGGCTCCCCACCACCAGACATTCATTTGCGGAGTTATGACCCTGGGGAGAGAGGGGCCCTCACCTTCAAAGCTGACCAGAGAGGCTGAGATGGAAAGAAAAAAACACCTCAGCAGACCCGGAGTCATAAAGCAAAACAGAACAGCAAAAGTTAAAGCTCCCCCCCCCAAGCTGGAGACCCTTTAACCCTTTGTTCCCATCGGCTCTCCGCAGACAGATGAGACTCAACATCCGTGGAAAATCACACATGGAAGGAATCCAGATCCAAAGAATTCCTGTTGGGTTCGTTTTCAGGGGCGCAGGCGATATTTCATCCAGGCAGGTACCCCTCGGTCAGCTGTCAGCTCCACATAAATACTCAGTGTTTCTGCCTTAAATCTGTTCCAGATGGGCCGTAAACTCAGGTCACTTGGCAGACCTGGAAGTAAGACCGGTAACATGTCTGCTAACAGCCGCCGAGCCGCTCGTTTCTGCCACAGCAGCAGTAAAACGCTCCCACTCTGGCAAGGGCGACAAAATTCACCCGTAGGCGGGTCAAACCAGGATGTCTCTACCTGGAAACACTAAATATTTGCTAAATATTCAGAGAAACTCTCTTAAGATACAACCGAGTGTTACTGGGTCAATTATGGCGCAAATTTGCACCTCAAAACTCAGAAGATTTGAGATTAATTTCAAAAATTTTCTAGAAAAATGCTGGGAATTTCTGATACCCAGAGTCAAAATTTTTAAGAAACAAAAACTCAGAAATTTTTAGATTTATCTCAGAAATTTTCTAGAAAAAAATGGCAATTCGAAATTTTAAAATTTGCAAGGAAAAAAAAGGAGAAATTTTTAGCTTAATTTTTTTTTTTCTAGAAAACACCTTAGAAATTTATGAGTTTGAAAAGTCACGCTCTTAGATTAACCACAGAAATTTTCTATAAAAAACAAAAAAATTTCAAACTTCAAACCCACGCAGAAAAAACTCAGAAATTTTTAGATTAATCTCTACAACTTTCTAGAAAAAATGCAAAATTTCTGAGTTTAAAAAGTTTATAATTTGCAAGGACAAAAAACAGAAATTCAAAAATAAAAAATTTACTAGAAAAAAATGGAATTTTTAGATTAAACTCAGGAATTTTCTAGAAAATAATTGGTATTTTTTTGCGTTTCAAAACATTAAAAAAATCTACTTTGTAAATCAGAAAATTTCATATTTTTCTAGAACATTTTTTAAGTTAAACTAAGACATTTCTCAGTTTTTTCGATCAAATTAAAAAAATTTTCAAGCTCAAGATCCTCCCATTTTTTGCTGAAAATTTCTTAAATTAATATTTAATATTTTCTCATTTCTTTTCCAGAAAATGTTCAACTTTTGAAATGAGAAATTTCCTAATTACTTTCTAGAAAATTTTAGAATTTTCATACTCAGAAATTTGCTTGTTTTTTTCTAGAAAATTTGTGTTTGACTTCAAAATGTGAGTTTTTGGAGGAAGTCGACTCTTTTTCTGCGTACTGCGGCCGTGTTACTGTGTAACCATGACAAGCTGCGTTTACCAGAACACTGCAAAAAACAAAATCGTACCAAGTATGTTTAGTCTATTTTCTAGCGCAAATATCTTAGCACTCTCGAAATAAGACAAAACTAACTTGTACGTAACTTTTCATCCAGATATAGGTGCTTGTTTTAAGTCGATAACTCTTCATAGGAAAATGTCTTCTTATAAATTAAATAATCTGCCAATTAAAAGATATGAATAAGTAAAGAAGTTTTTGCAAAACTCTCGTTTGAACTGACGTTAATCTTGATTTTCAATGAGAATTCATGAGTACTTCAGTTCGAAGCAAAGCGTATTAAAATGTTTTCCTCTGGTTCAAGGTGTCAGCAGCAGCAGCAGCTTAAACTATAAAACAAAACGTCTCGTCTTTTTGCTCTGCAGCCACAGATAAAATTTGACATTCAGTTGTTTTTTGGTAACTTCTGAGGAAACGTTTCCTTCGCAGCATCATGAACTTTCTGTTGGCAAAAGTTGGACTGAGATAAATAAAAACAGTTTTGGTCACAGTTCATATGTTCAATGTCCTTATTTGGCTTTTATCTTCATGTTTATGAGTTTTTCCTGAACATTTTTCTCTGTTGAGTTTTATTTATGTCTTATCTGAAGCATTAGGAAGGAATTTTCCCTCCAGCTCCAGAAAAGCTGAATGAAATCTTCTTCTAGGGAAACATAACAACCGGATACATTTCATGTGTTCTTAGTGGGAATTATTGTGAATATTCAGCAGAAAAAACACACAAAAAAAATGAGACTGAGAATGGATGTGAGAAAATTAGACCTTTATAAACAGAAATATAATCCAGATTAATCTGATAAGGTGAGATTATCCTCCTGTGGAGGTGAATATAAAAACACAGCAGAGTTTGAAAGAGAACAGGGCCGCTGCTAGACGCGAAGCGGACCGGGGCACAAAATCTGAATTCAAAGTCCAGCATTTTTATCCTGATGCATTTAAATATTCAGTTTTAATGCGCACTTTTAATTTAATAGTCTTCACTGTAAAACCATTTTCTCCTTCTGATTTACAGCTTTAAATCTGCTTCATTTCCTAAACATCTTCAGTTTTTGGTGCATTTTTTTAAAAAACTTCACCTCTTTTCATTATCATCCAGCCTTTCTCTGTTCACTTCTTTGAATCTTTCAGGCTTTATTTCAAGCCTTAAATGAACCTTATTGTCAAAATCTGTTTGGAAGTTTTGCATTAAAATTGATTTACAACTGATTTTAACATCTAAAGAACAAAATTTAGAAGATTTTGTTCGATTTAGAGTTAAAATCCACATTTTGTTTCAACTCTGGACATGCTTATGCATCAACTGTTCAATGTTTCTAACATTTATGTTACAGGATCTCTTTCGTTGTTGTCATATTTTCCTTAAAAGCAGTTTTTTTTTTTTTACAATCTTTTAAAATCTTTAGGCAATTTGTTCCTCCAGGTGATGACGTTTTATTAAAATATGAATTTTACAGAGACACAAAACGAACCTAATAATGCATATGGTTAAAAACAAAGAGTCATTCAATGTTTTATCCTGATAAATGTGACAGAAAAAGAACTGCACTGCAAAAACACAAAGTATTACCAAGTATTTTTGGACTAGTTTCTACTGTAAACATGTTAAAACACTTGAAATGAGACAAAACTAACTCATAAGTAACTTTTCAGAGGGATATCTGAGCCTGTTTTAAGTCAATCATTTCTTAATATTAATTTAAAAACGTATTTGTTTCATTTGCAGATTATTTCACTTAAAATATGTGAAAAATGTTAAATAATCTGCCAGTAATAAGTGATTTTTCATCAAAATGTGTCTTGAAAAATTACTTCTAAGTCAGTTTTGTCTTATTTTAAGTGTAATCAGGTATTTGCACAAGAAACTAGACAGAAATAATTGGTAAGATTTTGTGTTTTTGCAGTGTGCGTTGCTCTTCAACTGATAAATTGGCTCAAATTATATAGGAAATATTGCATTCTTTTAAAAAAATATGTAGTTTTCCACCTTGGCGGGATTTCATATCCTCCAGAAAATGAATTACAGGAAATAAACTACTAAATGCGGGTAAGTTGTGCTTTATTTTAGAGGAAATCTGATCCTTTGTCTTCTGCATAAACATCAAAATACAAGATAGGCAACAATAATTAAATCTGTGTGAAAAAAGAAACAGAAAACTAAAAAAATATATCAATAAAACAAAATATTTTTAGAGAAATACGTATGCGAGACAGAGAGCAGAGCAGCTGATCCACTGGTATACAAACATCAGCACCGGTTTCCTGGACTGGAGCCATTTAAAAACCGAACTTCACAACAATACCGAGAGGTGCGCGCCGCTCCGAGTCTTCACAGAACTCTAATAATACAAAAATAATAATAAATACGCTTTAACTATAGATGTAAAGAGAAAAACAGAGTTATTTTACACGTTTAAAGTCAGACTGCTCTCAGTTTTTTGCAGCGCTTTCCGGTGTTGGTCCAGCCAGTCTCTGAGCTCTGAGATCCGGTAACCCTCCGGTCCCCGGCCGCCCTGGTACGCCACCGTGCCCCGCTGCAGGACGTACAGCCTGTTGAAATACGCCCCGTACGCGGCGCTGGAGGAGTCCTCCATGTTGTCCGCCACCACCCGGCAGCCGGGCACCTCCAGGTGGATCAGGTGCGCCGCGCTCAGCCGCTCCTCCAAACTCCGGTGCTTCGGGATCTG
Source organism: Girardinus metallicus (assembly GCA_903067095.1). NCBI lineage: Eukaryota > Metazoa > Chordata > Actinopteri > Cyprinodontiformes > Poeciliidae > Girardinus > Girardinus metallicus. Next base: position 29,776 of record CAEGAE010063261.1, on the reverse strand, counting down.
GTAGGGCGCGTCGGTGCTCGTCCAGCCGTCGGAGGGATGCGCCTCCTCGATGTACACCACCACGGTGTCCGCAATGTCCGCGTTCAGCTGCGCGACCTCCTGGAAAGCCTTCAGGCGCGCCATGAACGGCGGTCAGGTGCAGCTGCCGAAGTTGAGGATGAGCGGTCGGTCGCCGTGCGCAAAGTCCAGGATGCGGGAGTTCCGCCGGTCCTCCAGGCTCACAACTTCGGTGTTGGGCGCTCCGCGTCCGAGGTGCGCCGCTTTCAGGAAGTCCAGCTTCTGGCCGTGCCAGACGGCCTTCAGCGACTCCAAGCTGAAGAGCCGGTTGGAGTCCGAAATGCACACTGGAGGATCAATGGCATCGCCCCCCTGCTCCTTCATCCTGAAGAAAAACCTCTTCCTGATGCACAAGAAGTCCAGCAGCCAGAAAAACACAGCTGCCATGAAGAAGCGGGGCAGCAGGACGAAACAAACCGCCGCGTTTTTCACAGCTTTGACGGTATTCATCATCACTTTCTGACGGTAACCTGCACGGCCCTGCGCGCTGTGCCACGGGCTTCTGAGTTGAAGTTAGGTTACTTGCGTCTCCCGCCCCTTTTTATAGCTTTGGCACATTTGAATGGATCACAGCCCGCCTCCAAACCGGGGCCGAGGCCTCACATGGCGGGGATTACCTGCTGTCGTCCAGGCGGGATGGGAGCTGATGCGCCGCTGCGTCACCGACCCCAAATTAAATAAACTAACAGGAAAAAATCAGTTCATGTTACTTTGGAAGTGAAAGGTAGAGCAGGGTTGTGAAGTAACTAGTTCTACTTACTCCACGGGTGTCCAAAGTGCGGCCCGGGGGCCATTTGTGGCCCTTGGACTGATCTTTTGCGGCCACCAACTGCAGTTCAAACATAATAAAAATTTGGCCTGTAGATGGAGATGGAGAATTTTGATTTGCAATCAGGGTAAAAATTGTTACCAACATAATTTTCTTACACAGGAAAATGTAAAGTACAACACGAAGTATTTGTGTTTTTATAACCAAGTTCTGACAAAATGTAAAAAGACTTTTACTCTGTTGCTCCCAAATCAGCTTTTATTCTTTATTAAACTTGGAAAAATATATAAAATATTTATACAAAATAACCAAAATCCTGTTCTTATTACTGAAAATAAATGTATTCAATCGAGCCCAAAAGAAAATGAAGACTAGAAATCTGTTTCAATACAGCAAACATGCAAAATTAAAGTAGTAAATTTCTGCCAAAGAGAATTCAGAAATTTTGAGAGTAATGTCATAAAAATTCTTAAGAAAACAGGGAAATTTTCTAGAAAAAAAAAAGTTAGATTAATATAATTTTTTTCCCCAAACATTTCTGAATTCCAAATTTTTGAAATATTTTCTTGACACTTTTTGAGAATAATCACAACATTTCGTTTTTCTTTTCCATCTACAAAAGACCCAAGACATGATCGTAAAAATCCTCCCACGATTTGGATCTACAATATTCAAAAGGCTCGATTTTACCATTTTGGCCCACATGGCAAAAAGTTTGGGCACCCCAGATTTACTCTATTACATTAACATGAGTAACTTTTCTGAAGTATTCTTGCTGTGCTGTACTTTTTACTTTTACTTGAGTAATATTTCTGGATTTTCTACCCACTGAATGAGCCACCAGACACACCTGCAGTTTTTGTTAAAGTTTTGTGAGTTTTATATTGAAAGAAACTGATGTGGAAACATTTAACTTTTTTTTTTTTTTAAATACGAATAATTGTCATTTTCATCCTTAAAGTATCTTGAGTAAATAATTCCTTAATATTGATTTTTAAAAAAGTACTAAAACGATCAGATTATTTCACTTTTAACATGTTGACTCACAATCCCGGGCACTGCGCCGTTACCTAGCAACCCCAGCGAGCCCAGCCGTTACCTAGCAACCCCAGCGAGTCCAGCCGTTACCTAGCAACCCAAGTGGAATTCTGGCACGTTGTTGACTTACAATTCAGAAACCACACTGCAAAAATACAAAATCTTACCAAGTTTTTGTCTAGCTTCCAGTGCAAATATATTAGTAGACTTGAAATACGACAAAACTAATTTACAAGTAACTTTTTTAGCGAGATATAAGATTATGACTGACCGCTAAAGAATAGCTACAATCCACACAGAAAATTCGAGTATGAACAACGGCAATGTCCTATTTGTTCAAGATAAAAAGTTTTATTATTATGTGGAAAAAGTGAATCAGAATACAAGAACGACTCCGTTACTCCAACGTTTTGAGGTGATATTAAGGGAATGTTAGCCAACGTGTATCTGGAGACTGTTTTATTTTTAAAAAATAATTACTAATAATTTCTTTACAATGGAAAGTTCAGAACAACACCAAAGTATTCATCCTTTTCAGCTTTTATTTAATTTATTGAAAGAAAGTGACCCAAATCCTAATAAAATGGGTCAAGTGAGCCAAAAATAATTCGAAAAGTAGATTTCTTTCTTTTAGTCCAACAAAATCCTTTTCACATTTCAGATAGACGATAAAAAAAACTTCTGTTTTCTATAATAAACAGTTATTTGCTTTATTTTAGTTTTATTTTAACCTTCTTTGCCCAGGAGTATTTTGGACTCGATTAATCTGTCCCACATACCAAAACCTTTGGACTAATAATCTGTATTAGATTAAAGATGTGACTCTTGTTTGTGATGTAACGACAACTTGATTAACTATTTAGCAGACAAATCTGCTTTTCAGTTCTCAAAAACAGCTTATTTCTCACCACTTTCTGCCCACTTTCCTCCCCCACAGATGAGCTGGAATAACAATCTATAATCCAAATCTCCGAGGCGTTTTGGTGAGAAAACAGAAGCTCACCTGCTGTGCCTTTTGCATTAAAATTACTCACTGGTTGTTGTGGCTGCAAACTCTCACATCTACCTCCTTTAAACCTTTCTGGATTCCTGGCAGCAGCAGCAGGTTTATCCGAGGATAGCACAGATCTAGGAAAGCAGCCTCTTTTTTTCTTCTTCTCTTTTTTAAGGGCTTGTTTATTGAGACTCTGAGCTTCCAGAAACCACAGCTGATGGAAAATCAAAAAAGACTGAAGCACAGAACAGATCAGAATGATAAGTTACAGCCAGCGCTGGCCCACTTTCTTTCAAGTTTCTGATATCTCTGTCTTCGCGGAGAACAGAGTTTACTCTGATTTACCTTCCATGACCCCGTCTAAATCAAACAGCTCCAGCCTTCATGCTGAATGATTCTCCCTAAGGCTGTTTTTATTGCTAGTGGAAAAACAAAATTGTATAAAATTCAGTTTTATTTTTCTGGTCACATCATCTTTTTTTTCCCCCCTCTGGCTGTTCAATAAACAAAATCTCTCCACAGCGTCTTGTTTTCCCGCATTACAGACACAAATATTTACTGGGATTTTTATGTGATAGATCAACACACTGAAAAAAAAAAACAAGTATTTCTACATATATTTTTGTGCAAATATCTTGTTACACTTAGAACAAGAAATTTTCTCCTATGTTATAAGTTAAATAATCCGCCAATGGAACTATAAATTTTTTTAAAAGTCAATATTGGTGAATTATTTGCATAAAACAAGATTGTATAGCTTGCTGAAAAGTTACTTTTAAGTTAGTTTTGGTTTATTTCAAGTGTAGTAAGAGATTTGCACTAGAAACTAGATCAAAAATACTTGGTAAGATTTTGTGTTTTTGTAGTGCACAGAGTAATATAGAAAAGGGAAGCTCGGTTTACAAATACAAATCTGTGTGGTATGCATGTTTTCAACACTGTGAAAACCAAAGTGGAGGCGGGAGAGGTTAGAGAACCAATTGTGGAAAAGTTGAAAGTTTATAAAACAATATCCCAAGTTTTAAACATCTCACAAAGCTTTGCTCATTTATCTGAACGTGGACAGAGGAACAACCAGCTAAGGTTAAACCTTAGAGTGTTTTCTCATGTGATAATCCGATAAACTCGGTATGATCTGGGATCAGAATTGTAACATTTGTTACATTTTTAGCCGCTGCGGTTCGCTTTCTCACTGCAATCTGTCAAACGAGCAAAACTAACTGAGAAACCTGCTCTCCACTTCTCCTGTGGGGGCGCTGCACCAAGACCCACCGAAGGAAACAACACAAAAACCTCTGCAGAAGACCAGCGCAACGTCCTGCGTCACAAAATGTAAACAAAAGTAGCGTCAGGTTTGAGCAGTTGTAGGATTTCTCCATTGATGCACATTACTGGTTTGGACATCGCCTGTTAGCAGCTAATGCTAGCGACGCTCCTGCAGGCGCCATTGCTGTGAGTCACTGAGTCACGTCCGCAAAACTATACCGTTTCAATGCGGGATGAGCAGGAATCTGTCACAAAAATGGTTGTAGCGTCCTTATTTCTTACCTGATTTATAAGATGTGGCTTAAAATAAAGCTGAGAAAATTGCTGATGTTTCGATATGTAAAATATGTATTTTCTCTTGATTTAAATCTATAAACAGTTTGGATCCTGTCAAGATGCAAGAGAGGACTAAGCAAATTTCTCTTTTATATTGGTCCATAATTTAATATTATGGACCAATATGCCACTGTTAAAATTAGTTTAAAGTTTAAATACTTCATGAAATATTTCATCCTGTTTGATTATTATGAATATCGCCATGTTCTACAAACAAACTAGACAATTAGTCCAGCTGTTTGTTGAAGGTTTAAATCGTACAGTAGCTGTAACGCCACAGCAAAGGGAAACTGATAAACGGGTGAAAAACAACCCACTAATGTTCTGCTTTTCTTCGCTCTCTGTGTCGGTTTTACTCTACAAGCCTCAGTCTCAGTTCGGCTGAAGTGAACTCTGGCGCCGTTCGAGTGCAGCGCTAACTCCAAGTGGACCAGAGACCGCTCCAAAAGCAGGAAGTGGACTACAGCGAAAGGCATTCTGCGTAAATACAACCAAAACAAATTTGCTAGCCATCTAGAACTTTTCACAGATTAATCTAACATTTTTAGAGTTTGTTTCCTTGCAAATTTTTTGACTTTTTAAACTCAGAAATTTCCACGCTATTCTGGATTAAACTCAAAACTTCAGAGCATTTTCTTGTAAATTTTTGACTTTTTAAACTCAGAAAATGCTTTTTTTCTAGAAAATTTCTGAGAGTAATCTAACAATTTCTGCGTTTTTTTCTCACACACTTTGGACTTTTGGCACTCAGAAATTTCCACATTTTTTCTAGAATTTTTTTAAATTTTTTATATTGTTTGCACTAACTTCTGGTCCAGCATGTAGATACTGCATCTCAAACCGAGACCCATCAGATCAGGGAAGGTTTTTCCAGTCTGTTATCCTCAGATTTTCATTTGAGTTGCATTGTTTGCATCACAAAACCTCAGCATTGGAAATTAAGTATGTTATGTTTTCATTATCCACTACAATTTGAATAGAATAAAATTTTAAAGCCCTGATTTTATTCAGAAGTATCTGCATATGCTCAGAAATTTACTGCTTTTACATCTCTTGAAAGTCTGTTCTTCATTTGTTCAAGCAGATTTACAATTTCCACTTCATCAAAACCAGTAATCTCTTGGAAAAGTGGTGGGAAAGTTTAAGAACGGACAAAAGCCGCCATGACGGGTCGAGTTACTGAACGCTTTTCTGCAGGATGCCTGGCCTTCAGGTGGCAGGTATCAAACTGAATCCAGGGAGAAACATGAAATTACTTTGTGTTTTGTGCGCTGTAATCGGACCTGTCCACAAAAACCAGTTTGATAGTAACTTTATATAAAAAAAAAATAACTTTCTACTCTTACTTGAGTAAAATCTTTGGATAGCTTCACTGAATTAAAAACAGACATGTTTTAACCAGAAATTCACCAAACCATTCATCTGCAGCTTTTGTTAAATTTTCATAAGTTTTTTATTGAAAGAAACTGATTTGGAGAAATTTCTTCTACCTGATTTTACTTTCTGTTACTTATCTGAATTACGGTATTTTTCATCCTTAAAATGCCAAAATTTCCACCTTTTGGTCCGTTTCATCATGTAATTTTTAAATATTAAATGATTGACAGTTTTAAGTTTCATTTGGAAAACAGTTTCTTTTTGCCTAATTTTATTTAGTAATTATTTTATTTGTATAAATCATTTTCATTCTGGTTTTTAACCAGAATTTCCACAGAAACTGTATATTGTGGTTCAGTTGATGGTGTAATTTTTAAATCTTAAATCAGTTAGTAAAAGCTCGAGTTGCCTTTTTAACAAATACCTTTTACAGAGACCCTCATTAACCACTTTCCTATCTAATATTGGTGATAAATTATTTATCAAAGCATAAAGAAGTGACTACAAATCCTGCAGGAAACATGGATTTATTTTACCCAACATAAAATCCACTGCAGCTTACTTTAGAACGTAACGTATTAGTAAATACTCGGTGTGAACTGTATCAGAACACGGTGGTGGCGGCATCATGTAAGGGGATCCTTTGACAGGAACAGCTGAAATGAAGATGAATGAATAAATAAAAGACAAAACAGGCAGAAAAAGTTGCTTAAAAAAGTGCTTTTCATACTTCAAAAACACAAAATCTTACCCAGTATCTTTGGTTTAGCTTCTGGTGTCAATATCTTAGTACATTTGAAGTAAAACAAAACTAATAAGTAACTTTTCAGCAAGTTATAGGAGCTTGTTTTAAGTCAGTTATTCCATAACCAATCATTTTTATACATTTTTCTTCTTCCTACTCCCTTTCCACTCATGTAGATGAATTGTTTCAAGACAATGTTTTTGTACATTGGTGATGAAATGTGTTTTGTTGAGTGAATAAACTTATTGATTAATTAATTTATAATTCCTTAATATTAATAAAAAGTACTGGTTCCACTGTCCAGATTAATTCACTTATAAAATGGGAAAATGTGTTATAAGTGAAATAATCTACCAGTGGAACTAGTACTTATTTTTAATTAATATTAAGGAATTATTAAGTTAAAACAATCTTCTACATCTTGCTGGAAGTTACTTATAAGCATTTAAAGTGTACTGAGACACTTGCACCAAAAATACTTAGTAGGGTTTTGTGTTTTTGCAGTGAAATCCTTCCAAAATTCATCAATTTTTATGTTGTTTTTCTGACAAAACTTTAAAAAAGTGTATATAAATTGAGCGCCATTTTGTTTCCCTCTCACTTATCTTCAAACAAGCTTCCTGAAAACTCCTCGTGCGGCCATTTCATCTGTTCTGCCATCTTTTTTAATTATTTTATTATTTAGGACGGAGGACACGCGTCATCTTATTTAAGCTCACGTCTTCAGCTGCCCTCGTTTTCACTCCCCTCGTCCCGGTGATGGCGAGCTGTCCTCGCATGACTTGCCTGTTTGAGCTTAGCGAGTGTCCGTCTGTGCTCTCGCCGGAGCCAGACAGATGGTGACCACGCAGGGTAAGAACGGGAAACCTTTGACATACTTTCTCTCTCTCTCTTCTCTCCCTCTTTCTCTCACATTGTTAGACCTCCAAGGCGTCCGTTCCCATGCGGATAATGATCAGTTTTAGAGACGTCATTTTCATAAGTTGCTAAAAGTTGGTGAAACGTACCTTTACAATTTGAGTGATTTTTACAACAAAGCAGGGGTGTAATCATGTTTTTGTCTTTATTTTTGATAACTTACTGCACACAAGTAGATTTATTTCCAAAATCAACTATATTAAAGGGAAACTATTATGCAAAATCTACCTTTTCCTGTTTTTGCTCTTCCGTTTGGGTTTCTGCTGCCTGTTACTTATCACCGTAAACTGAGTTCCATCACATTTGTCAAGCTGGTTTTATCACTGTATGATAGTGATAATGATGATAACTTTTATTTGCATAGTGCTTTTATAAACACTCAAAGACACTATACAGGAATCACGTAAAATTACAAACAAAACCATAACAGGACAACACTTACATACATAGCAAATGAAGAAAAACAGCATAACCATAAAACAGGACAGGTGAAAAATGAAATGTTGAGATGCTGTTTTATTATCTGACCTTCTTTAAGGGGGGATATTAGGCATTTTGCTAGTTTGGGTCTCAACTGCTTCTTAAGCTCTTATGAAACTGCATTTAAAAACACCCAGCCATTTTTTGGCTAATGTTTTTTCATGTCTTGAAAACGACCAGTTTCAAAAACCTTCAGAAAATAACGTCACAAAGCAGCAGGCACTGCCCGTTACCTAGCAACCTCAGCCAAGTTCCCCCCGTTACCTAGCAACCCAAGCTGAATTCCAGCCCATTTGGTCAGTTTACAATAGTATGCGCTGTACAATGGCTGCTGGAAAAGACAAGTGTTTTGTTGTTGACTTACCATCCAGAAACCACTTGCTGTATTCTTGTTGGTTGTGCAGGAGGCTCTGTTAACGCTTTTCAAAGATCAACGGTTTTGTAATTGCGCATTTAATTTCACATGTGAGTGTAAATGTTGAGTTGGGGGGGGGGGCGCAACCAGCAGCAGCTTATTTGGATTTAAAGTGACAAGACGCCCTAAAACAGCTCATTCTGGAAGGAAGGAACTCAAACTGAACCAACTAAAATTGTAATTTTGTCCAAAAAAATGTAATGAACATGTTTCCGATCGCTCACAGACCAATCCTAACCTGTTCAAGGAAGTATAATGGGTCATCTTTCAACAGAAGGTTTAAGTGTTTCCATCTTGGAAGGGGAATCAAAGCACTTCTTCAGTGCTCATTAGGTTATTGTGAACTCACCACTGTTTAATAGGATGTGTTTGCTGCCCAGGGTCTTCTCTGCAGGATACCATTAAAGCAGTGGGACAAGCATCAACTGGCAGCCTCACAAACGCTGGACAGGAAGGGGAAGCCAAACACTAATGGCTGAGATCATGAGGCCAGCCGAGGGCAGAGGAGGTTAACAAAGTAACTAGCGTGACAGTCAGTGATTGGCATCCGTCAGCTCTGGGTCTGGTCAGCACTGATTTACAAAATATTTTAGTTCCTTACTCTAAAAATAAGCTACAAATGTCACAAAATGCAGTCATAGTAAAACCTTTAAGCACATTTTCAGATGTTCAAGTTTGTCTGAGGATAATAAATGCAACAAAGAACATGGAACTTTAGTGTGTAAAAAGAAAAAATCTAAATTGTTTTGAAAACATACTTACAGAAACTAAATTTAATCTTCATCCTTATGTCTTTGGCAGTAGAATCTCATGCAAGTACTTTTTCTTTTTTTCCCTGAACCGAGCATTCACATGTGAAAGGATGGCAATTGTATTGGTGCATCAATTTTGTTAGTTTCAACAACAAAACACTTGTCTTTTCCAGCAGCCATTGTACAGCACATACAGCAGTACAGCCCCCTGATCAAAGGGGCTGGAGCTCAGCTGGGGTTGCTAGGTAACGAGCTGGGCTTTGCTGGGGCTGCTAGGTAATGCCACTATGCCTTTCTATTGTGACTTAACAGTCAAGCGGTTTTTGAAGCAGCTCATTTTCCAAACACCAAAAAAATAAAAATTACTCCCAAAAAACTGGCTGATTTTTTAAGCACTTGGACTGTTTTTATAAGTAGCTGGGACCCAAATGGAAGTACAAAAACGTGCAAAGAATATGACTTGAAAGAAATTTGAGTTACAATTTAACACTTTGAAATTGGGCCTCTGTCTCTTTAAGAAGGTCCTGCCCTTAGCAGTTAATCTGAGGTATTTTTCAGTGTTTTATTTGCTTTATTCAAACCTCTTGATTTCATTCGGTTATTTTAAGATGTTAAGGATGATTATTTTATTGTTTGTTGAATCTTTGCTGTTTTGCCCATTTTGTTTGATGAAAAGTTATTTAAACATAGTGAAGATTTTAAACTGGTATCATCAGATTGCAATTAACACAACAATGGCGACTATTGCTTGCATTTTTACTTACATGCTCCTCTAAATTTAAACTTTACAATTTGTAATCATTTAATTTATTTACTATTGATCATGATGATGTCTGATTTTATTGTTAGTTTCTTTGTATTATTGGTTTTAAAGTTTAACTTCTGAAACCCTAACCATTAATTGGACATGCTAATTTGGTCTTTAAAATGTAATTTTACGGATTGTTCCTGCTACAGTAAATAATCAAAATATCTCTTCTAAAACCTTCAAATCAAATCCAAACAATTTGAAAAAGCAGGAAGTGTTTGTGTCAGAATCTTTTGCATTGCTGTCAAAAATTCAAACATGAAGTTAAAAGAAATGCCAGAATAAAGTTTTATTCTCTTCAACTAAACTTCATCTTTTGTAGAGAGATAAAATCAACACATCTGAGAGAAAAAAACAAGAAAATCTTCCCCAACATAAGTTTCAGTCTCTCAAAAAGTTTTTATTAATGTTCTCCACCTCCCACACAGAACTGAGAAACTTTTGTTCAAATAATCACAACTTGACAGTTTGGTTGCGTAACGAGGCGCTTTTTAATTTGTGTTTCCATTTTTAATGTGTTTGTGGGGGTGGTGAGATGTTTTTAGGAACTAAACACCTACTTACTTACCGCCCGGCGTGTGCTGCCTGCAAGAAAGAAAAACAACCAGAAGGAGAAATTATGTGAATTAAACACCATTTAGCAGTATTGCAATTATACACTATTATGTTAATGTGAATAAATATTTTAATTCTTTGAATAAAATATATCTGTAGGCAGAATCATTTTCCAGTCATATATTGAAAAAATAATCTTCACATTTCTGTATATTTGTCAAGATTGGATTAGATTATTCACCACTGTTTAGCTAAAAAAAAAGACAAAATATATGACGACTAATCTGTCTACAAGAATCTAATCAAAAGTTATATTTAATCAAGAAATGTCTTGCACCAATTAAACAGATCACACTGTTTTCTATTTTCCTGTTAAGCTTTTGTGTTTTAAATCAATATGTCTGGAATAGTGAGAATAAAAGTGAAATTCACAGTGTTCTGCTGTGTCAGGACCAGGTATGTCACCTGGTTTTCATCTTATTTTTAAAAATATTTTTAAGGCTTCAAATGTGCATTTTGGAAATAAGTTTCAGTTCTCTATGAGTGAATTGCAATACATAAAATAACTAGACAGATGGTCATGTTGTCAGTTTTGTTTTCTGTTTCAAGCATCTAGCATGCTGTGGTGAGGTAAAATGGCTTACCATGGGATTAAGTTGTTGTTATGCATTATTGCTGTAATGTTGGTGTTGCAGATTAATCAGTTGCGTAGCAGTGATGACAAGCAGTTCAAAATGATGAAATAAAGTTATTTTATGTGATTTCTGAGGCTCTAATTCAGTGTTAATGAAGGGATTCAGAAAGCTGTGTAATCACTGACAGCTGTATTACAGAATATGTTTAATAGAGATGTAACTTTTTGACTAATTAGTTAATCTAAAGTTGATTGATCTCATCGATCAACTAATGATTAGTTGATAAGTAGTTAAGTTTCTTAAAAACTTGATTTTTCTCTTCTATGAACGATTTTTTCAACACATGAAAGGCTATATTTTTCATAATATGCTGAATTTAAAAATATATTTTAACATTTTTTCTCAGCTTCATTAAATTCCGACCGAATCAACAGAAATGCTATTTTTTTATGTTATTAAAAAAATGTGTTATATTTAAATATAACCAATATAAATTTTTGGTTATATTTATAACCAAGAAGGTTAGCTTCTTGCTGCAGGGGCCATCTAAACAGTTAGTTGCTCTTTAAAAGTGCTTAAACTTTCCTCAGTTAACTGAGTTAAGTAAGCCTTTTCTGAATAAGCGCCATTAAGATGAAACTTGAGGAGTTTTATATTTAAAAACAAAACCACTAAAGTGCATGCTGCATCCCAAAACGGACTCTTTGGACCGTTTCTCTTTCTTATGGTAATGCAACGCCGCCATCTTAGTTCCAGTATAACTGGATCCGCCACAGTGGCGCCCTCTGGCGGATGGCGGCCAAATTACAATACTTAAATACTTACAATACTCTAAACCAGGGATGCAAAAGTCGGTTCTCGAGGGCCGGCATCCTGCATGTTTTAGTTCTCTCCCTGGTGGTAGTAACAACCTTTTCAGCAGGTCAATGTTCTTCTTAGGCCTCTAACGAGCCATCATTTGATCCAAGTGCGTTAAACCAGGGAGAGAAATAAAACACGCAGGACGCCGGCCCTCCAGGACCGACTTTGGACACCACTGGTCTAAATGTTATTAGATCAAGTGGAATGAAATTTAATCTGGTAAGACGTTATTCGACAATCATTCGTAAAAGTACCCAAAAATTTTACTCAAGTAAGAGTAATACTACTTCAGCATATTTTCACTGTAGTAAAAGAAAAAAGTATTTGGTAAAAAGTGTACTAAAGTACTGAGTAACTGATCAAATTATCAATGATTTAATATTTTTAAAATTACATAATCGGACGGATCAGAATTTAAATATAAAGTTAGGTATTTTATGGACCAAAATGTCAATAATTCATATAACAGCAACAAAACTAACAGTAAAAACTTTCCAAATCAGTTTCTTTAAATAAAAAGAACGTATAAAACGTCAACAGACACTGAAGATGTGTGTGTGTGTGTCTGCGTTTGGTGAATTCCTGGTTAAAACATGTTTGTTTGTTTTTCATTCAGTGGGTAGAAAATCCATAAATTTCACTCAAGTAAGAGTAGAAATACTTCATGGAAAAATAAACTTTAAAAAAAAAAATACTCAAGTAAAATTTATTGAGTAAATGTAAAGTTAATTCTGTACTCTGATTATTTTGTTGCAATTATTCTAGCAGATCTACAGAATATGTATAATTTAGTGTTATTGTTAGAAATATGATTTCCCTTCATTTGCAAGTAATTTATAAAATATTTAAATTCAGTTTTCTGCTCTAATTGTCACAGCTCTTTTAAACAGGGTGAAAAAATAATGTAATGTCTAAAACAACCGTTTGCCTTCTTCTGCTGTTTGTCGCAAGCGTTGTTTTTCTCACAGATTTAGACCTGAATTTAGTCCAAATTTACACCTTCTCATCGCAGATGTTACTTGTTGACATGCTGTGAGCAGGCGGGTAGCTTTCTAACGCGGAGCGAGGAGAGGGGGAGAAAAAGAGAGAGAAGGAGAGAAGCCACGCAGCGGTGGGACTTCGCTGTTTCATCGACTCAAAAGTTCAGATGAGGACGCTCTCTGCCTCAAGATTAGCCACAGTTTCTTAGCCACGGTCTTTCACAGCAGACCAAAACGTGGAGATTTGAAGAAAATTTCACCTCATATTTCCAGTTCTCCTCATTTAGTGCTTGCACTGGTCGTGTGGGAATCTTTGAGGTGCATCAAAGATGTGGGGAGGGACGAAAAACAAGACACAAATCTGAAACAAAAAAGGTTAACCGTGGTAATTTTGTTGACACATAAATGGCTTCAAGGCTATAGGCCTGGGGGGGCGATGGTGGCTTGAATCATTAACGCGTAATGAGAAGCAGAACGTATGTGGAGTACGTGCTTAGCATGCATGTCTGCTCCCAACATATCAACCCTGACCAAAAAAAGTTCAATTTTCCAGGATGTTAAAGGCTAAAATGTGCTCTTCTGTCTTCCAAACTGTGTTTTCTCCGTAATATTTTTAGTGATGTCTTTCTAAACTATGCAGGAAGGGCCTCTTAAGGCTGTCAAGGGAAGCCTCTCCAGGAGTTTTAGATCTGGTAACTTGAAACATCCCTTGGAAAGAAGAAAAATATAAAGTAGAATAACTTATAAATGTCAGTTCGACGACTCAAAGAACCCATGGCTGACTCGCAAGCATAGGCAGTGATTTGTGCAGTGACAGGAAAAAAAAAAAAAAATAAGTTACAGCTGTAATGTGGAAGCTCTCCAGAAGAGATCTGATCTGTCAGATAAAGGGAAATAAATAAAGTGTGCGCATTAAATCAAAATATGCCTTCATAAAGATCCCTAGCTGTTTGATTCTAGCGCTGGACATCTCTCTTTTGACGATCTAATTCGTGACTAATTCTGGGGAGAAGGATGCCTTTGTGATTTGTTGCTGCGCTCAGTCACGTCTCAGCTTACTCTCCAGAAGATGTGACACATTTCCAGTCAAGATGTTTTAGTTACGGGAAGAACCCCGAAAAATGGTTCCCGACAAAGTGAGTCAGTTCCTCAAAATTAATTCTTACTTCTGGTACGAAGCTGAGTCTACCAAACGAAAAGGAAACCTTACAGTCCAGCATTACTACCTTTTTAGTCTGGTTAGCATGTGTAGCACTAGCCCTTCTTTGTTCGTCTCATGTCCAGCAGGTTGACTGATTTATTTTGCAAAAGATGAAATCAAGTTGGTGGTTAACATCAGTCCAGCAGCTTCTTACAGATACAATAAATATCCCTAAACAAACTACAGAGCAATAGTTCCCAATGAGCAGTTAGCAGTTGTAAAATTAAACATGGCTAAAATGCACATTAATAATAATAATAACATTTAAAAACATGATTAAATTTGTCTAAAATATATGCTAAAATATAACACTTGTGAAGAAAACACAAAGCCGATTCCACATATCAGTTACAGAACAGCAACGTTAAAAACGGTCACTGGTTGCTATGGTAACCACTAAGCGTGCAGAACTTAGTGCGCCAATAAATGTCTGGAGAAACAACTTATCGACTAAACAAAAATTAATACCTTTTGACAAACTTCACATCTATAATGTTGTTAAAATAAATCCCTTTTATTTTTATTTTACTGACACCTGTGGTGTGAAAACAAGTGTTTCCGAACAAGCTAAACACTGCAAAAATCACAAATATTACCATGTATTGTCTAGTTTCTAGTGTAAATGCAGGAATAACCAATAAAGCATTAGTTCCACTGGCAGATTATTTCAATTATTTTTCCATATAAGATTAAAAATCTGCCAAAGAAACAAGACTTTTTGGCTTATATTATGTGAAAAATGTCTTGTTTTCACTACTTTTCTTATAACTAGTACTAATATTAATGAATTATTGACCTAAAACAAGCTCCTGCCAAAAACGTTACTTTTTAGTTAGTTTTACCTTATTGGCATTAGAAACTAGACCAACGCTCGGTAAGATTTTGTGTTTTTGCAGTGTGAGTTAAGGTCCAAATTGCTGCCTAAATGCATTTCCTCCTCTGTGTGTATTACAGAAAATTTGTAATCTCCCGACGGGAACTTAGGTTAACCTTCCCAGTCAGCTGAAACTGAAACTCTACTGGTAACGTCCCGGTCCATGTGCCTTCTGGACTTCGCGGTCAAAGCAAGGGCTTAGTGTAATTCTCAAGTACAACAGGATTTGTATTAGTCTGAAAAGGGTCAGTAAGGTTAGGAGTTTCTAAGTAGTAGTGTTTAAATCCTTCCTAAGCTTTTCCGCCACAACACTGCGCACACACACTCCTCTGGGCTCGCTTCGCCGACGTGAAGCAAGTCAGACAAACAGAAAGGCAAAAAAGGATGATTGCAGCAAACACATGTGCGGGTCGGTTAAATCCTTCCAGGATTTCCGGAGGAAATAATCAACCACAGTCCATAACTCTTAACTGTGGTTGGTTCAGTGTTATTGCTTTGGTTTTGACTTAATTGTTTGTTTACTAGAGCTTCAGTTTCAAAGGGTCAACCTGATTTACATGGATACGCCGCAGCTCAGCTGTTATACAATATCAGTGGCTGATAGAACTCCTTTATCCAGCCATATTGGGAAGAAAGAAGTTTAAGTTCTGTCTATGGAAATCATTGATTATTTAATCTGATTGATTTAATGCCTTCCTGGTGCATTTGATTGTAGCCGTGACCGTGAAGATATCTGAGTTAATGATGCTGTGAGCAGATTGCAGATCAGCTCTTTCAGGTCAGGTCACAGGAATCACTTAACAGGCGGATATGAGATTCTCATGGTGCGTGTGAAAAACTGGGACTGCAACTATCAAGTATTTTAGTACTCGAGTAAAAACACAAAATCTTACAAAGTATTTTCTTTAGCTTCTAGTGCAAATATCTTAGTACGCTTGAAATAAGAGAATACTAACATATACGTTGGGTAGTAACTCGTTACATGTGCTTGAGTAACATTTTTGACAAAAATGTACATTTAGGAGTATTTTTACTATGCTGTATGTTTTACTTTTACTTGAGTAATGTTATTATGAAGTATTGCTACTCTTACTTGAGTAAAATGAAAAACAAACATGTATTAACCAAAAATTCACCAGACACACAGCTGCAGTTTTTGTTAAAGTCTCATAAGTTTTTCATTTAAAAAACTTCTTTTTGTTATTCTTTGTTACTTATATGGATTATTGTCATTTTTATCCTTAAAATACCTACATTTCCACTTAACTTTATATTTTGGTTCATCTGATGATGTAAATTTTAAGTATTAAATGATTGATAATTTGATACTTGAGTAGATTTTTTACCAAATACTTTTTTACTCTTAGTTTTGTCATTACTTTTAACTTTTACTTAGTGCTGATCTTACTTGATTACAGTGTTTGGGTACATCAGCAGCTACACCCACAAGTAACTTTTTAGATATAGGAATTTATTTTAAGTCAATAATTCCTTAACACATTAAAAACAAAGAAACTAAACCAAAAACACTTGATAAGATTTGGTATTTTTTGCAGTGTGGTTGCTGAGTAGTAAGTCAACATCAAAACAAGTGTCTCTTCCAACTTACGTACAGTGAAAAACCAGCCGACCAAACGTGCTGGAGCTCTGCTTGGGTTGCTGGGTAACGGGACGGGCTCTGCTTGGGTTGCTAGGTAACGGGCCGGGCTCGGCTGGGGTTGCTAGGTAACGGTGCATTGCCCATGGAATGTGACGCAACATATTATAAGTGGAATAATCTAATTTAATTATTTGAAGTAAATAATTGGGAAATTATTTACTTCAAACAAGCTTCTATATCTGAAAACATATAGTCTTGTCTCATTTCATAATAAAGGTATTGGCACTAGAAACTATACCAAAATACTCAGTGAGAATTTGTATTTCTGCCGAAAATTGGCACATTCGGCAGGCTTAAGCCCATTTTGTACAATATTAAAAACCCATAAGAAATACAAATAAACAAATAATTCAATGAATTTTTTAAAATAAGAAAACAAACATTTTATTGCCTAAAATGTAATAACAGAAATCCTTTGGACAAAGTTTGATCATGTACATCAAATAATGCATCTGCAGTTAAAAAAATACTTGTAACACTTGGAGTTCTGGCTACAACTTATTCGATTACTAAATTAATTGATGATTACTTCAATAATTGATTAATCCAATTAACTGGTTCAGCACTAATAAAAACAAAGAAGTGAAGATGTAAATCCTGATCTAATTAAGTTTTACTTAAAAAAAAATAAAGGAAACACTTATCACTTCTTTAAAATAATAAAAATGTTATGGAGGATTGGAGTCATGCCTCACTCCAGCCTTGTACACATAAATACATGTAATAAAATGTAACATTTGGTGCCAAAACGCTCCTGTGGGTCAGTTCTGTGGAACTAAATTAGGGCCACAAATTTGTTCAAAAGAAAGACAAAAAAAAGTAAAACTTAAAAAAAGAGATTTGAAACTGAAAAAAACCCTGGAAACTGAAAAACACCTTCTTTTTGAAAAGTAGTTTTGAACATTTGTCAATTTCAAAACACTCTCTTCAGTTTCAAATCTTTTTACATTTTCAAACTTTTCTTTCAACTTCAAATCTTTTTCCTGAGCTTCAAAATATGTTTTTAGTTACAAATCTTTTTTTTTTTTTTTCAGTTTCATTTCTTTTAAACAAAGTTTTTGGCTCCATTTTAGCTCCATACACCTCGCCCCAACTGGTAACACAACATAAATAATCACTTTTGAAAGCATTAATCCTTTAATCTCTTCTCTTTTAAAGGTTATGCAACATTATTGGCAGCTGTCTGTCAGAGATGCTATTTTTGATGTTTTTCTGGAGTTCCTGGCTTCTCGCTCTGGCTTTGTGGAAGAATGACATGCGGTATGTATTATACATGCAATTTACTATGCACTGAGAGGTTCTCTTCATAAATCTCCATTTATGAGAAAGCTACGTGGGTAACCGCAGCACATTCCACTTTAACCAGCACAGTTTGATTTAAACAATGGTACAATACCAGACAATTACATTGTAGTTGATTTGAGGACAATTTATCTAATTTATTTAAACACTTGTCTCTGGAAAATCCACATTAAAGGTTGAACTGGACCGGATGCTCAGTCTGTGAGTTTGGAAATAGTGAAGAAGAAGAACAAGAAGAGAAATATCTTTTATTGTTTCACAGTGGGAAAATTCAGGAGTCACAGCAGCAAGTTACAGAAAGAAAGAAAGTATGAAAAAATATGAGTAAAAGAAAATTTACAGCATAAAAAAATCAATAAAAAGCAGGTTTAAAAAATATGTGAATAAGTCAAAAAAAAGTTAACAGACTGTCTACTGTATTTTTATTTTGATAAAAACTGACTGTGACTAGTTGGATTAGAATTGATTTAATTTGAATGAGTTTAAGCTGCACACTTCACTGCAAAAACACAAAGTCTTACCAAGTATTTTTGTCTATTTTCTAGTGCAAATATCCAACTAACTTAATAGTAACCTTTTCATAAAGATGTAGAAGCTTGTTCTAAGTAAATAATTGAATATAGATGTTTTTTGTAATGTAGTTCCACTGCCATATATTTTTACTTATACTAAGATTATTTTCCCCACAAGTAAAATAGTTTACCTTTGAAACTAGAACTTTTTCATCAATATTAAGGAATTGTTTACATAAAATAAGATCCTATATCTTGCTGAAAAGTTACTTGTAAGTCAGTTTTGAAGTTTACTAGGATATTTACGCTAAAAACTAGACCAAATAGTTTGTGTTTTTTGCAGTATATTCAGCTAGTTCTGGTTATATTAGTTAAAATTAATAAACATGCTACTGAATATGCCATTATTATTATAATTTTATTAACTGATAAGTAAAATAGTTATTGATGGGATAGTTTTAGACCCCGAACTGCAAAAACACAAAATCTTACCAAGTAATTTTGGTCCAGTTTCCAGTGCAAATATCTTAGCACACCTGATATAAAACTAACTTATAAGAACATTTTCAGCGAGAAATAGGAGCTTTAAGTCAATAATTTAAGTCAATAATCTCCTAATATTGATGAAAAAGTTCTAGTTCCACTGGCAGATTATTTCACTTATGACTTGGGAATTACTGACATAAAACAGCTCTGATATCTTGTTGAAAAGTTACCCATAAGTCAGTTTTGTCACATTTCAAGGGTATTAAGATATCTATGCAAGAAACTAGACCAAAAATACTTGGTATGATTTTGTGTTTTTGCAGTGCGTGGACCAAAATGACAGACAAGGAAACGGTTTTCCAACCTCTAAGCTGAAGAGACAAACTGTAACTCATAAGGAAGGACGAGCTCAGACATTTACTCTTCTGGGTTTTTGTTTGTGTACAACACTTCCTGTGTCATCAGCATTGTGCGTTCGTTTCTTTTTCAGGGTGCAAACGTTGCAGCTCGGTGAGCTAACGCTGCTAAGATAAAATTGTGTTGATGTGAGTGTTGTCAGCTGTAACCAGATTTTAGATAAATGTTGAGAGAACCATTTTGTGTTTGTAAGAACATTTCAAAATCCTCATCTAAATTCCATCCTTTATTGTGGGGATTGTTTATCCGAAGCAGATTTACCTTGGATGAACCAAAGTATTTGGCTGTGGGTAGACGTGGGCGAGAAAAAGAGACAGAGAGAGAAAAAAAAAAAAAGGAGAGAGACGACTGTGAGCAATCTGAGCTGGCGTAGCAGGAGGCTGATTTATAATTAGAGTGAATGTTTGTTCAGTTCCCCCGCTGTTCTGGTGATGGCTCTATTGCATAAAGAGGCCGAATTGCTGCTGAGAGCTTAATTTGAATTCTGAAGCATCTTTCAGCGATTGCCGATGATCTCAAAAAGTCTGGGAAAGTCACGAGTTTGATCTGGATTTTCTTTCATTTTTTTTTCTTTCAATTTGCATCATCTGCGGCTATCGATTTGATCTGATTCACAGCAAAAACACAAAATTATGCCAAGTATTTTGGTCTAATTTCTTATGCAAATATCTTATTAGACTTGAAATAAGACAAAACTAACTTTCAAGTAACTTTTTAGATACAGAACCTTGATTTAAGTAAATAATTCCTTAGTATTATCCCATTGGTAGATTATTTCTCTTATAAAAAGACTTTTTCCCATGTTATAATTGAAATAATCTGCCTGTGCCTCCCTTTTTCCTCGATATTAAAAAATTATTTACTCAAAACAAGCTCCTATACCTTGCTGAAAAGTTACTTTTGTCAAAAGTTAGTTTTGTCTTATTAACTAGACCAAAAATACTTGGTAGGATTTTTTACTTTTCTAAAGTGGTTTCTGAATAGTAAGTCAACAACAAAACAAGTGTCTCTTCCAACTGATACATAGTGAAAACCCAGCTAACCAAACTTGCCGGAGTTCCGCTTGGGTTGCTAGGTAACGGGCTGGCCTCGGCTGTGGTTGCTAGGTAATGGCGCCGAGCGCACGGAATGTGACTCAACATGCTATAAGTGAAATAATCTGCCAGTGGAACTAGAACTTATCGATATTAAGGGATTATTTTCTTCAAACGTTCTCCTTTATCTGAAAAGTTACTTATGATAAAGTGTGTCTTATTCAAAGTGTACTGAGACACACCAGAAACAAAACCAAAAAGTTATACACAGAATATTTTTGGTGTAGTTTCTAGTGTAAATATCTTACTACACTTCAAATAAGACAAAACTAATGTATAAGAAACTTTTCGGCATCATGTACAAGCTTGTTTTAAGTCTATGCTTCATTAATTTTGATTAAAAATAGTACCAGCTCCCCTGGTAGATTATTTCACTTATTACAAGACATTTTTTCTGCGATATAATTAAAATAATATAGTATTTTTTTTTTCAATATTCAAGATTTGCTGATTTAAAACAACTACTATATCTCACTGAAAAGTTACTTGCCAGTTAATTTTATCTTATTTCAAGAGCACTGACATATTTACACTAGAAACTAAACTATAAAACTTAAGATTTGTGCTTTTTCAAGTTGAATACTGGTTAAAATAAATGAAAATACCTCAAACTATATCATTATTTTAAAAAAATACAAGTAAAAATAAATGATTATTGGATTTGGGTTTTTGCAGTTCATTTAAACTGGGTCACAAACGTAACATATGTTTAAAGTACAGAGCTGAATTTAGGATATTTAACATTAGCAAAGATTAAAATGTGGTCAAAAGCAGAACGTTTTGATAGATGCTATTGAGAGAAAAAGGAGATCTAAATCAGATTATTGCAAAGTATTTCTCTCCTCGTGGATTTTATCTGTTTTTACTTTTATTTGTCAAATAAACACCAGGCAAATTTAACTTTGTAGTGATGTGTTGTTTGGCAGGGCCAAGGCACAGACCTGCACTGTTGAAGATTTTAATAAAGAAACACAGAATCCTGGAAACAGATGCAGGACGCAGAGACACAGGAAATGACATGGAAGAAATATCAAGGCATAAAAACGGACAATCCAGCGAGGAACAAAGGAAAACTCCGCAGCTTAAGACTTAAACAAAAACAAAAGTTCAGGCGGACGACTCGGATGCAAAGTCTGGAACGAAATCCTGCGTTTTTTGTTTTTTTTATTTTATTTTTATTAATATTTTAGCAGATTACTTTTGCAATGCAGCAAGAAAGTCCTGAGTTCAAATCCCAGGCCTTGGACTTTCTGCATGGAGTTTGTTCTCCTCACCAGAGTTTTTGTAGTAATTAATTACATTTACTCACCGTAACTGAGTAACATTTAGTAAAAAATGTACTTTTACACTGCAAAAACACAAAATCTTACCAAATATTTTTGGTCTAATTTTGTGAAAATATCTCTGCACGCTTGACAGAAGACAAAACAAGTACCTTTTTTTTTTTCTTTTTTTTTTTTTGCTAAATTAGGAGCTTGTTTCAAGCCAGTAGTTCCTTAATATTGATGAAAACGTTCTAGTTCCACTGGCAGATAATTTTAATTGGAACTTGTTTAGTCACATTCTAGCTGTGTCCTAATTCAGGGTCTGGATCCTTCCAAGGACGGATTTGTGGGCCGATTACGTCATAGCGTGGCGACAAGGCCTGTCCGAATTTAGACTCCTTCACATGCGGCCTGCGTTTCCCCAGATTTGAAGGATCCTTCCCGGCCCACCATATCCCATAATTCCTTGTGGTTCAGGCAGAGCGACAATAGCGGTGAAGAGCGACAAATTATTTTGTTATATTGCACTTTATGATTTTGTACAACGTCTTTAGGAGACAATGTAAGTGTGTAAGTCTCACATATCTGGTCGGTTCACCAAAGCATAACCTGCTCTGATATTTTCGGACATGTCTGCTCCCGCTGCGTTCCCAGCCGCTCCGGGTTCGGTTTACCGGAGGAGAACGCCTGACTCCTGGCACATTGTTAGAAAAACTCCCGCCAGCTTTCCCCAATGAGTGGAAGTTAAACACCGATATTATTCAGACAGGTAATATCTGGTTGTAAAATGTTTGGCTTACTAAAGTATTTAATTTATTCCTGAGCAAATCGGTTTGACTGATTGAAGTCAAGCCTTCAAACATACTAGTTTTATTTAACTGTAATGACGTATCCCAGATTTGGAGTTTTGTATTTGAAAATGACTGATTTGCTTATATTTATTCCTGGTAGAAAAGTGCAATACATGTTTGAACATTTTAAAATAAAACTAACATTTACTATGGAACAGCATTTACTATAAAAGGTGAAGAATAATACAGGAGTAATACATGACTAAAAAAAAAAAAACTTCGGCTCCGTTGTTTTGTTTTGTTTTTTTTCTTCGCCGCCCTCTGCTTCACGCTGTCACTGTTGCTAGGCAACATGAGGTGGGGGCGGGGACAGTCGGTGAAGGCTGGACCTGTCCGAATTCACAGCCTTTCTCTTCCGGCCTTAGTTTATTCACGGCCTTGGAAGGACCCGGTCTACGTAGACCGATCATTCGAAGGATGCAGACCTTGTATTCGGACACAGCTTCTATCGGCTTTGTGCCGTTACCTAGCAACCCCAGCCAAGTCCGCCCGTTACCTGGCAACCAAGGTGGTCAGCTGTTTTTTTCCCCGTTGACTTACTATTCAGAAACAACGACGCAAAAATAGAAACTTTTACAGAGTATTTTTGGTTTAGTTTCAATTATTCTTTAATATTGGTGCAAAGGTACAAGTTTAGATTGTTTTACTTATAACATGTAAAAATATATTGTAAGTGAAATAATCTGCTAGTGGAAAAAGTACTTTTTGCCAATATAAAGGAATTATTTACTTAAAACAATCTCCAAAACACTTGCTGAAAAGTTACTTGTAAGATAGTTTTGTCTTATTCCAAACGTAATTAGATATTTGCACAAGAAACTTTTACCAAAAATTCTTGGCAATGTTTTGTGTTTTTGCAGTACGTGTCGCTCATCTGATGCTTTTTTTTTTTTTATCTTCTCTGCATATTCTGCGATTGCTCAGGTTATAATCAGATCAAACAAAATAAACACACTGCCTTCAGTTGCTGTTTAGTATTGTGAAATAAAAACGATCTTCATAAAAGAAAACATGAAAACTTGCCACAATTTCTTACAAATTTTGACTATAAAAAGTCAAAACATTCAGTAGCACCAGCCAAATTAAGTTGCAGCTTCATCATGAAACAACCTCAATGCATTTGCCCTCTAGAAAGACTCAAAGTATGCAAGTAATTGCACGCAGTATCGCTGTGCAGCTCGCATTTAAAAGCATGCAGAATTTTATTAGAGCTTTACTGCCAGCTGTGCTCTTTTGTTTGACATGGAGCTACAAACATGAATGAGTAAATGTTGTGTTGTGATGGCGATGCTGTCAGCCTTGTGATTCTTTATGCCACCCAAGAGGCTTGTTTGTCTGCTACATTCAGTCTTCTTCTAGTGTAAACTGACAGTCACACATATAAGATCATAATCTTAGCTTTCTGTAGGTCGCAGTTTGTGCCATCATGTGATGTAAACAAGGCGGGATATACGTTCGCTTTTAACTGTGGATGTGGGTGATTACTGCCCAACATTCAGCAATTACAGCTGCGTATGTATGTCTGAGGAGTTTCTGTTTCTAGCCTCAAAAATCTTCAAAGGGGAATATAAACATTTAATAACTACACACAGGACTAAGAAAGACAGACGAGGAGAAAATTGACTTTCATTCTTTCCGTCATTGGTGCCTTAAATCCAGCTAAAATCTCCAGGATATTTGGCTCATAAAAGAAAATAGTACTCCTTTACACCTAATAAAAGGCACAAATAAACATCCTCGTGATTCAGCACAAACCACAGAATAACATCTAAATAGCTGAACAACTCCAGCATCCAACATCTTAACTTAAATTATCAGTATGTTACGTCATGTAGGATGTCGATGTATATAATTTTCCGAACGCTGTCATTACCTAGATGTCAGTATGAGCATCCTGCCTTCTCATTAACGCGAAAAAGAAAGCACAAGCCATCAACTTCCTATATGTAGGCATTATCCATAGCACGGTAGGCATTAAGGTCGGATGCTTTCAGATGTTTTCCACCGTCTGAAGTTAACGAGGCTCCATATGATTACAGATTATCAGCTGCAGCTTTGACATCCTGTTTTGTCTCACAGTGGACAGCGATAAAGGAGACATGGAAGATACACGAAGGGCTTAGAACAAAACATGTGCGGTAAGTCAGCCGTGTACTGGGAACCATATGGAGCCAAAACGCCACATCTAAAAAAAAAAAAAAAAACATCCTATATAAATAAAAACCTGTAGAACCCACCAGTAGAAAGCATTCGAATCTAAGCCTGTTGTAATAAATCGATTAATCACATAATAGATTAAAATGAGCCAGATGGTTTCCATTTGCATGATTGTTTTTCTCCCTGGAGACGTTCACACCAGCCTGGATTAATCCGCTCTAATCAAACTCTAGTTTGTTTGCCTAGAAAGTCCGGTTCGTGTGGGGAGGTGTAAATGTGCGATGGGACCAAAAAAATGGACTCTGGTCCATCTACAAACCAAGATCTCGGCAAGGTGTTTAGACTTGGTTTGATTTTGGACCAAAATTGCAACATTTGTTTCATTTTCAACTGCTGCAGTCTTCTTTTTCACTTCACTGAGTCAAATGAACCAACCTAATAAATCACTTCCCCTCCTCGCCTGTGGGGGCGCTGCACCAAAAACTGCTGAAGGAAGCAACATAAAAACCTCTGAAAAAAACTTTGAGCCCAACTTCCATCTTTATGAAGTGTAAACAAAAATGAAGTAGCATCTGATTTCAGCGGTTGTAGGATTTTTCTTTAATTTCTGGTTAAAAACCAAGAGTCATTTCTCCTGCTAGCGCTAAGCTAACATGTTTGTCTTGGTTGTATTTACCCAGAATTCCCTGCGCTGTAGTCTGTTTCCTGCTTTTGGAGCGGCCTCCGAAACCACCTGATGTTCGCTTATGGATCCACTTTGGCCCACCTATAAATTTGCGTTTGAAAAACGTAGGTTTTCCCACCTATCCGGTCCGGTCCGGTCCGTTTGTAGGGGAGCTAGAAACTCTGGTCGGTCCACCTACAAACCTCAATCTTGGTTGAAGTGAACTCTGGTGCGGATCGAATGCATATATGAACACCAAGCAGACCGGAGACCGCTCCAAAAGTAGGAAGCGGAGTACAGCACAGAGCATTCTGGGTAAATACAACCAAAACAAACATGTTAGCCAAGCGTCCATGTTTTTGTTTTTACAAAAGACAAAATATAAATCCTACAACCTCTAAAATTTGACACCACTCCATTTTTGTTTACATTTGGTGAAGAAGGAAGTTGCCCTCATGTCTTCTTCAGAGTTTTTTGTGTCGTTTCCTACAGTGGTTCTTGGTGCACTGCCACCACAGGCGAGGAGGGGAACAGGTTTTTCAATTATTTTGGACAGATTGACACAGTTCAGTGTGAAAGAACCACAAAGCTGAAAATGTAGCAAATGTTGCAATTTTGCTTATTGATCCAACAAAAATTTTAATTTTTGGAGTTTTCCTGTAAATTCTTATGCAAAATCTGCAGATAACTATCAAACAATCAAACTATGCTACCTATTTTTCTTTATCTTTCATATTTATTGAAAAGGCTAACATTCAACAAAATAGTTGTTTTTTGTGATAAAAGATTAATTTTGTTCTAAAATCTAAAAATAGAAATAGATTTTACTTTAGCTTGTTTTTTGCTTCTTGAATGAGTTTTATTTTGTAGCAGCGAGGGCAAAGGTGTCTTTTTGAGTGCAAATTGCAACAAAAAATTTGTAGAACATTAATTAAACGACTATTAAGTTTAAATCTGATTGGTTAGCATGTGCATTAACTATTTGTTAAGCTAATTTATTGGTTAAAATTATAAAATGTAATATTTAACAGATGAGGAGCTAATTATCCCAACACTTTTTAAAGGTATTCTAAAGACTTCATTGGTTCATTTCTGTTTTCTATGTTTTAAATAAATTAAATGAAAAAACATTACTCTCGTTCGCAATGCAGCACACTTTTCCTGCACATATGAATGTTTAGACGTTAAAATAATCAGAGGGATGTGTGTTTTACGGTACGCAGTGATGAAACACACAGTCCATTTAACCTCTGATTACATATGGAGCCTGTTACAGGACAAACATCGCTGAAACCAATCTAAATATTGTCAAGGTTAAGTCGTGTCAAAGTGAAGACTTCAAGAGGTCCATCTGCTCCTTCCTCTAAACAGCTCATTACTTCAGGCAATCAATCAAATAAAAGAACAGTTAAGTGAGAGCTGAGAGAAAGTTTAGCTAACACTGAACTAAACATTACAATGGAGAATCTATGTGCGACTTTGATCTGGGTCGTATATTTATGTTTATTCACCATATCATTCTCTGATAGAAAATTAGCTAAATTACCTGTGAGTTATTAAAAATCAGCATTTTTCTCATTTCAATTATTCTTACTATTCACTTAGCATTAGCAATTATTAAAAATACTGCATACAATTTTGGCTGTAGTGACCAAAATTTCATATCCTGAAATGATTAATTGAATTAATTGTGATTAATCGATTATTAAAATAATTGCTAAGTAATCTAGAAATCAATTAACTATGAACCAGAGTATAAAAACTCTAAGAAAATCCATTTGGTGAAAGAAAAACATACTCAGAGCAGCAATTAAGCCAAAACTGTGTAAAAAAATGAATACATTTTGCATTTAAGAAAAAAAACCCCACCAACTTTTGTCTTTAAATATGTTCCTTCCAGAACTCCTCAAATGGCAAACTTTTAGCTTCACCTGGTTCAAATTCTGTAAAAACAAAAAAATCCTCCCATTAAGCACCTTTTGCTATCCAATTACTAATCTATTACTTCAAAAAATGATCAACAGATACAGCTCTACACTGTATCATTGATAAGTAAAGCAGAAAGGACTAAGCTTTTCACATGTTGATGTTAGAAATATATACTTTTAGGCAGCGGAAAGATCCAAAAACGATCTAACCCTGTGAAGGGCTGAGACGATTAATCGGATTAACCATGATTAATCAACTATTGAAATAATCAACAAATTCTGTGATCGATTAATCATTAACTGAAGTTTGCAGATCCAAAAAAATGCCATTTGTGGAAACCTAACCCCAACCTGTACCTACAGCTGACACCAACAATTAACCAGTTACTAATTGATTGTTTCAATAACCGATTCATAACAATTAATCCTATTAATGCTCTCAGCGCTAAGTACAGGCTTAGGCGTAGGTTTAAGTTTTGCTTTCCGCAAGTGTCCATTTTTATAGCCTGTATACTGCAGTTGGCGATTAATCGATTGCTAAATTAGTTGACTATTATTTCAATAGTCAATTAATCATGACTAATGCGATTAATCGTTTCAGCCCCAGGTACAGTGACAGTTTATTTTCCATAAATTATCTTTTTTTTGAGTCTGTATACTCAAGTTAACGAGTAATCGTTAGTGGCATCAGCTAACTCACTCACCCTTTGGTTACCTAGCAACAACCTGTTGAGTAACTTGCGCAGCAGCAGTTTCAGGTTTTGCCATCGTGCCTAAAAACTGCTTAAAAATAAAAAAACAACGGCGTGGAGTGAAAACTGTGGATAAAACAGGATCAAGGTATCAAAACTAATCAAGAATTATTGATATGGATTGATATGAAACGCTTATACCGCCTATTGCTACAAAGGAGCAAACGTCCACTAAAGGAATGCCGTGTTATTGAATTTTAGGCAATAAAATGCAAATTTTCTCACTGGAAAAAAAATAATTTTTAATGTATTTCTAAAAAACAGGTGAAAAATCTGCTGAATGCAGCAATTTTATTGTCAGAATGAAATCATAGTTGATTTCCTATATCAAATAAATCCAATAAACAAGTAAACAAACTGATCCTGGCGTTTTTTGTTTTTTTTTACGTCTAAACTCCTGTAACTTCCACATGACTCCAGATCGGAGCGTGAGAGACGCACCGGGCCGAGTTGGTGTCTGAATCAGCCGATTAGATTACCCTGCTGGGGCCGGAGTGACGCTGCAGGCCGGGCCGCCACCCAGACGCTCACCTCAGCTGCCCTCTCTCTCATCCCCGCTGTTTCCAGCCACGGCTCTGTCCCAGCAGAGCTACACCGCCCCCTGTTGGTGAGAGGCAGGACTTCAGGCTGGCATCACACACACGTTCAGAGGATCAGCAGGAGAAACATTTAAATCTTCAGGAGTGATGTTAAATCTACGGAACAAGATTAGGGCTACTAAAAAAATAAATAAATAAAAGGATATGTTGACTTTTTTCTCATAATTTAAGTTTTTTCTCAGAATTGTTTAAATTCTTGGGGAAAAAGTGAGAAATCCTATAATAAGGAAGAAATAATTATGTGATAATTTTATATATATTAAGAACAGCTAAGATTTGGTTATTGATTTGGATTTTCATGTTGATTGACACAGAATTAAAATTCTGAGAAAAAAAGTCAGAAATCTGAGGAAAAGTCTGAATTAACAATTTACTTTTGAAACTCTGAAATTTCATTTTTTATAGAAATATTCTTAGATTAATCTAAAAATGTCTTAGATTTTTCAAGCAAATTTTTTACTTTTCAAACACAGAAATTTCTTTTTTTTTTAATTTTTTTAGATTTCTTTGTTTTTTTCTAGTCAATTTTTGACCTGTTGAACTTAAAAATGTCATGGCTTTTTTTAACCCCCATCCCCAAAAAAACAACAAAACAAAAAAAATACACTTCTGTGATTAATCTAAATTTTTGGGGGGGAGGAAATTTACTCTTCCTTTTTTCTGATTATGCCATTATAGTTCCTAATCTCAGATTAATCTGAGGTAGGGCTGAAACGATTCCTGGAGTGATTCTAGTACCTCGATTATTAAAATTCCTCGAGGAAAACTGATCCGCCTCGAAGCCTCGTTATATTATGTGTTATTATTTAGCACCGTGTTCCGGCCTGGACTTTATTTACGTTCTCACTTCCGCCTGAGTTGTTGACCAAAGCTAAGTGTTAGCAGCATAACGTCCAGTTTTCAAGTTCGGCCTGGGAGGATTTTATTGAGTCATGATAATGTTCGGGTTTTTCTTTTTCCGGGGACCAATAAGCATCTTAAAATGACGGCAGCGACGCCTGGAGTCCGGCGGGATTATTGATACAGAT
>CAEGAE010063239.1:0-36271 GCA_903067095.1 Girardinus metallicus | reverse complement strand
ATTATTATTATTATTATTATTATTATTATTATTATTATTATTATTATTATTATTATTATTATTATTATTATTATTATATTATTACTATATTATTATTATATAAAAACAAAACAACACTGAAACACTGCAAAGGGAAAAAGCTTAGAGGGCCAAATTAAAAGCAGAATGCCATTGCTTAGAAACATAAATTGAAAAATAATAATAATTGCACATAGCCATGGCAGTTTGAAACATAAAATAGTACTCTTTGCAAAAAAAGAGAGATTGTGTGTTTTTACAGCCGCTGTGCAGTGTGTTATTTCCTACAGTCCTTGAAATGAGCACGCATATTTTCACTGGTAGTGTGTGGGGGGGTATATAATTGGTCTTCTTCCGTGTTTACCTGAAGCCGTAGGGAGTGCCGCTAACGGGAGGTTTTCGATGAACCAAACGAGCTAACAACGAATGTGTGTGTATGTTAGTGTGTGTGTGTGTGTGTTTTGTCTTTTTCCGGATAACTTATGAAAAGGAAAGAAAAACAAGAATCGAAAAGTTGTGACGGAGAGACGCAAAGTTTTATTTTTACTGTAACACAATGGGATGTTGTAGTAGCACAGAGGTGAGTTGCAGTTCGTGTGCTGGAGGTAATGGCTGTTTCTCTTCACAGCGCCTTTCGAGGGCATTGCAATGTGACATCTTTTTCAGCAGCAGCACCAACTGTGGCAACTCTTTGTCTTCAACTCTTCAGTAGTTCGTTGTTTGCCTGCTGAGCTGCACACAGAGCGGCGCTCACAACAAAAACAGGCTCCAAAAGAATAACCGCTCCTGTCTGTCTCTCATGCCTCGGCAGGGTGAACGGGACTGGAAACCGACGGAGAACCGCAGATACACGGATATACCATGGCTCATCATATTCTCACTGTTTTGCATTGGGATGGTACGTCTGAATGATGATGATGATGATGATGACAACAATAATTGCTTCTTTTGTTCACAATTTACCTGTTGAATTTGGTATTTTGCCTTGTAGGACCAGTTAATCAACTGTTGCACGCTGGATCTCATATTCCTGCGTTGTTCCAAAGAAATAACCTTTACACACACTTTTACAACTGAACTTTACAAATGTTGTTAAACTGGCTGTGCTGTGAGTGCTAAACCTTCAGTATTAAATGTATGGATCACCTTTATCATTTTCCTGGAAAGAGTAGATAAAAAAATTTAGAAAAACACTTGACTTTACTGACATTGTCCCTTCTTAAATTTTCTAAGTGAAAACATCTAGTAATGCTGCAGTGGTTTTCACAGTGATTGATATTCAATAGATAGATCACATATTGTATCTGACTTGCCGAGTGACACCTTAAATTGTAACATTTTACCCGGTGGTAGTTCTTGCTGCCCTGGTTGAGCCCCTCCTTCTGATGCCCCCTTGACAAATCAAATTGCGTTCAATCATCTAATTTTTGGGATGGGATAAAAATGCAGTAGTCCCACAAAAGGGCTCTCCCTGTTCGGAGTTGCAAACAGGTTGCATGATTGCACATGCATGCAAGCAATAGAAAACAAGACATAACTGACAGATAACTTTTAAATCTGTGTGTATGTGAAGCCACATATTAATGAGCCATTCCTACCTTTAACAATCGGAATCATTAAGCTAAATTGCAACCTCTCCATAAAACGGAACAAAAATAGCATTTTGCAAACAAATAATTTGCAGCAAAACTGTAATCTTTCCATCGTAGTATTAATCCCACAATACTCACTCAGTGTGCATACCCTAAAAATGTTATTACCATAGTAGGAGCAATTGTTAGAACTTTTTAAAATTACTACAGCAGCCAGTGGAGCACCAGCAGAGGATGAGAGGTTGATTTATTATTCCTATTTTTTTTTTTTGTCTGTTTTTTGACAACCTGTCTCGTTCTTAGCTAGGGCTATTGCACCTTGATTCACAAAATGATGCCTTTCAACATTCTTGTAAATAATAAAAAAAAAAAAAAAAAAATCTGAAAAGACTTAAGTGTCCCTCTCTGCCCTCCCCCGCACCATGAGGTACTCTATAGAATTTTTGCTGATTCTTTTTTGTGAAATTTGAAGAACTCAGGCGGATTGGGTGTAGAGTGTCTGTGAAGATCAATTTTCAAAGCTGTGTGGATTGTCCCATTTGAACAAATGAATATGTGAATATAAGCTCAACCTCCACCTGACACTCTGTTGCCCTCGATCTAACTCTAGATGTGACGTTTTGTATTTAGGCTATAAAGTTAATTTGTCATTTCATCCAATCAGACCACCGTCTTCAACACGTTAGCATCGCCCCCAAATTTCTTGTAGCAAATTGCCTACTGGTCTTCCTAAGGCTATTGCGCCAATGAAAAAGGCCAATTTGTGCAGAGCATGAATCATTGCTGTCATACTGACAAAGTCATCCACCTAAGTAGTGGATCTCCACAGCTCCTCCAAAGTTTCCCTTTCTTACTTGTTTGACTTGATATCTGTTTGCCCTGCCTGTGAGTTTAGCTGGACGATCATGCTTTCCATGTGATGTGTCGTGCATCGTTCTGAGTTGTGCACTAAGATTTTGCTTTATAACCTAACCCTGTTTTAAAGTTCTCCCCAATTTTATTACTTTATCATTTTAAGTGTGTTCTCAGAATAGCTCTGTTTGTGCTGTTTTTTTTCTTTCCTTATGCTTAAAATTTTTTTTAGGGGTGTCAGAGTGTACACTTGCTACACTGTTTAAAAAATATATCTTAAATAACCAGAAATGCTGACTCACAGTAGGACTTGGTTTCAGATTGAATAGCACCAAGGTAATGCTTCTGGCAAGCAAGACAGTGTCAATGTATAAAAATCTTAATAACAGGTGCTGGACAGGCCTAGTCAAAACACATTGTTTTACCCTACGTGGCTGTAAAATCATGTCATTACTAACAGATATTGGCCATGCACCATCATTCAGATAACAACAGGATGTACTAAGGTGAAGACTCTTCATAATTGCATAAAATTCTCAGCATTGTTTCCCTTCTGCTTTGCAGGTCAGCATTAGACCCTACGAGTGCCTTAATAGTATTATGTTAACTGTTCATGTCCTCTTCTGACACCTGTGTCTGCAGGCCTTAATTTGTGGCTTTGCCATCGCCACAGGAGGTGCCTCCCGCCTCGTCTCTGGATATGATAGTTACGGCAACACCTGTGGCCGGAATAACACCAACAAGAAGATTGACGGAGTACCACTCAGTGGCGCTGACATGACTGAGAAAAAGTAAATATGTCTTCATTTTAACCATTTGATTAGCTATTCTATTTCTCAGTCTAAGTGCTGGAGTCATTTCATATAGTTGAGAACAAGAAATTCTTGCTTTTTGTCATATTTTTAATTTTTAATTTTTTTTTGTCTTGACTTCCAGAGCTGCACAAGCTGGAAACAAGCTGGCAGCTGTTTCTTAGTTCTGAGTTTTTCTTATATGATTGTCTCCACCGTGGGACAATAAAGGAAATTTCTATTCTGTAGAATATTTGGGGCTGGAGGTTACCACCATCCCACAGTCTGAAGGCCTAGCTTCAGGGAAACAAAGGGCAATGTTTTATTGATGGGCTGATTGCCCATGGAGGCTTTGGAGAAGAAAAAAACAAAAAAAAAACAGGCATTTCAACAACAAAGCAGAGTCTGTCTGATGGGGTGGCAAAGGCCAACATCTTTAAGATTTTGCCCTCGTTAACATGGCAACCACAAAATGAATTTTCATCAGAGAAAATTGTCTTTTTTATTTTACATTGTCAGATGTTGCAATTGTGAGCAGTTTTAAAATCAAAATACCATTTTGTTTCTTTTTTTTTTTTTTTTTTTTTTTTTTAGGTACGTTTTCTTTCTAGAGCCTTGCAAATTTGACTTAATCAACAGAAAAATCAAGTCCATCGCCTTGTGTGTCTCCAAATGTCCAGCCACAGAACTGAAGACATACAAAGAGTTGAAAGATTTTGCGCTCAGTAATGGTGAGTAAATTATCAGTTTTGGGAACATTGGTTACTGAGTAGGGCTGGGCAATATAGCTGAAAAACGTATCGGGAAGAGTGTTCATATCAATTATTGATTAGTTTTTTGTCTTAAATATCTAAAATACTGATGACATCCACAGTTTCTTCGTGAGCTGTTGCACTCGGATTCTTCTTTCACTCCACACTTTGGTTTATTTTGAAGCATTTATGAGGCAGGTAGCAAAACCTCAAACTGCAACTGTACAACAGGTTGTTGCTAGGTAACCAATGAGTGAGTGAGTTAGCTGATGCCACTCACCTAGCTTAGCTGGCCATGAAAGGTTGAGCGATTAGGCCTTTCCTCTGCCTACATCCCCCGCAGAATCACTTGTGATTCTGGATGAGCATTCAATGAAATGACTGAATATACTGTTGGATGTATTTTCTATTGATATTGATCATATGCCTATCGTTACTGATGTAATGCCCTACAGCTGATTGTTTAGGTCATATAGACTTTTTAATGATGTTTCTGGACATCTCTGGAAATTTCCACAACATGGAGGTCTAAATAATCTGAAGACACTTTTTCTTATCATAACTATCCTTCTTTTGAATCATTTACTTGTTTTTTTTCTGTTGTTAGGGTCTAATCTCTGCTCCTATGAGCTTACTCCAACAAGATATGAGAGCAGCAGTGACAGATTCTCAAAATGCCCAAAACTTCCTGTTCCACAAAGGTGAGTCATTTCCATGCTTTGGGTTTTTAAAAACGATTTTTTCTTTTTTACACTACATTCAGTAGCTTACAAAAGTATTCATACCCATTGAACTCTATGTTTATGTTGCATTACATCGACAAACTTGAGTATTGGCATCAAAGTCATAGAACATTACAAACTAGTGTTGGGTGGTTTGCTATAACAAGTCCCTTTTTAACACTTCTTCAAAATTTGCCATCCCTGTCTGTGTTCCTTAGATATTTAAGATGCTGTTTGTTTACTAATGTTCTATGACCTAGGGGTTTCCAACCTAGGTCCTCAGGGCCCATTGCCATGTTTTAGATGGGACTCTGCTCTAGCGCAACTGATTTATTTGTGTCAGTAGGTTGGTTTGCTGCATAAAATCCAAATAAATGCTGTGAAGTTTGAGGTTGAAACATGATGAAATGGGGAAATATTTAAGATGTCTGAATACTATTGCAGGGTAATTTATATACCAATATGGGATTGACATGTTACAAAAACAATGGAAGGGTTCATTGTGAGTACTTTTGATATTAATATTGGACTTTCAAGATATAAACTGGGATTCAAGTCAATTTTAATCATAAATTTCCTCTCACTGGATCAAGCTGGCTGTCCAGTTAGGGCTGTAAGTGGCCATAATAAAATAAATGATTGCTTAATGAACTAAAAACAACAAGTAAAATTATTGTCTCCATTACTTTTGTTTTCAAATAATGTTTTTCTCCTCCTTGCTCTCAGTAAAGCTGTCCCCGTCTTCCACCGCTGTATCCCTGTGGACATCAGCTGCTATGCTGAATTTGCCCAGGCTTTCATCACATTTGTTGGTGACAACACTGTGCTGCGGCGTGTCATTGCAGGAGTGGTCACCAGCAAAGAAATCATCATGGGTCTTTGTGTTCTGGCTTTTGGTATAAAACTTTATCTGTAACATGCATCATATGTAGTGGAACTTTTAATTGGTTATAGAAGTGTTATGAAAGAAAACATGCTTGTGAGGTTTGGTTTGCTGCTGTCCCACTGCTCAGCTCTAGTTGCTTGTTGGGATTTTAGCAGGAAAGAAATAGTTGGCAGGAAAACTATTTCAGGTGCATAAAGGAAAAACAGGAAGTGTCTGAGGGGTTACAGACATTGGATTCTCTATAGTTAATCCTGTAGGCAATCATTTAATATCTGCTTTGAATTCTTCTGCTGGTACAGCAGAGATGATGGGGCAAACCTTTGTCCGTTTTTATCTTTTTGTTTGATTTGTCTGGTTTGTTTCTCAAGAGAGAAATTATCTCATGACAACATTTTGTTTCTTGGTTTAGAGGGACGTTTGTCATTGACAAGTATATGTCAAACTCAAGGTCCGGGGCCAAATTCGACCCCCTCTAACTTTTTATGTGGCCCTCTAAAGTCTACGGGGACACAACTGGCCCTTTGGGGACATTTGTTATCTTGATATGGCACACAACGAAAATGAGTTTGAGACCGCTGCTGTGTTTTCAAGGTAATTCAGATTATTTGCCCGACAATAGATGCATTCATCATGGGCATGGGCTTGTAACAAAGTATTTTAACTTTGGTTTTTGAAAGATATACACAACAGATAGATTTTTTTTTTTTTTTAAGTTCATTTTGGGTGAACAAATTTGCATTTATTGCAGATAAAATAGGAGGAGCCTAAATTTGTTGATTTTAATCAGACTCCAGAAATCATTGACGTTGTTGATGGGGTCCCATTCCAGACATTTAAGCTTTTCTCCAAAGGACGTTGGGGTTTCCCATGTGGGCAGCAGCAATTTGTATTCTTCTTAGTTCTGTGGTTCCACACTAAAAGATAGTTTAAAAGCACAAAACTAAAATATTTGTGCAAATGATCAACCTATTTAAACATCTGACTTGAACTGTAACGTTGCAGCCATGGTTTTATCTACCACAAAGAAAATATTCTTTCTACAAGTTCATGGTGTGTTCTACTTTTTCTCTCCTTTATCCAGTTTTGTCCCTGATCATGACGGTTGTTATTCGTTACATCTCTAAAGTGCTGGTTGTAATTCTCACAGTTATGGTAATCATCGGCTCTGTAGGTAATTTGTTTTATTCTGCTACTCTCAATTGAAATTACTCACAAAATGCTGCAGTGCATTTTGTTTTACCTTCTATTCATGATCTTTGTTTTCCAGCTCAAACTTTATAAGTGCTTGATCTTTTTCAGGTGGGACAGGAATCCTCTGGTGGTTGTACGCGGATCAAAAATATGCCCTCAGCAATAACAGCACAAGTGTATTATGGAAAGAAGTGGCTGGAGACAACGACAAAGCTTTGCTTGTTTATGCTATTGGTGCTACTATTTTCACAGTATGTATTTCCACAATTGGTAGACTTTATTTATTTATATTTTTGTAAAAAAAAAAAAAATACGTAATTATAATCAGGGTCACACTAAGTACTAAAATGCAGAGATTTTTGTAAGAATATTGTGAAAACTTTCATGTTATGCATATTGTTAGCCACCTGATCCATTCTAGAAAAGTATAAGGAAAACCCTGTGTTTAATCTTGCAGGTAGTGCTGCTGCTGCTGATGTTTTTCTTGAGGAAGCATGTGTCTGTCACCATCAGCCTGTTCCATGTGACAGGTAAAGTGTTCACCAGCCTCCCCCTGTTGTTCCTGCATCCCTTCTGGACGTTCCTCGGCCTCATGATGTTCTGGGTTTACTGGGTAGCTGTGCTTCTCTTCCTCGGGACGTCAGGTCAGCTAAAACGCACATTATTTCCACTTAACTTATTTACATTTTTGAATGTTCCTCAGTAAGTCATTTCTTCAAATTCTCATGGTCTTTGATACCATTCCCAAACAAACAGACTATTAAGTGTGTGGCATTTAGTTGGGCTTTTGTGTCATGACTGAACTCCCACATCTGGAATCCTGTGGCAGTCTCATGATGTGGAGAATAAGGTCAAAGGGCTTTCTCAATTCATCTCCCACTTCTCCTTTCTGCTGGGAAATAGAATGAAAACAAAAGACAAACACAGAAAAGCTGATGAATCAAATGTATGCCTTATTTGTTTTTTTGGGGCATTTTTTGTTTTATGGAAAAGGTATTTTATTCATTATTGACCACCACTTGTGTTATATTTAAACCTCGAAGTATGAAATTTAGTTACAGTAAATGTGGATTTACTTTATCGAATAGAGAAAAGTTTAGCGTTGCTCTGGGGAAAAAAACCCAAATCACTGCAGTGAATGAGAATTAGTAGGCCATACTTTTCTTTGCATTCATAATTGCATATTTGTAAAGATTGTTGTTTTTCTGGCAGACACTCCCAGTTAAGATGTGCACATTTTTTCTTAAATAAATTCACCTTTTTTTGGAGCAGCAAAATATCTTTTAGAAAGTAGCCTTTAGGATTTAGATGTTGGGACTGAAAGAAGCATAAAAAATGGTTTTGTGTTTATTGAAGCATTCTTCACATGGATTATTATCCATCAGATGAGCTGTTTTTAGTTTTCTTGCTGAGTCTGCCAAACTTGCCTATTTAAGTTCTCCTGGTGCCTCAAGTCTTTGTGATACCATGCAGTCTAACAAGAACCTGTGGAACAGAATCGGGCCCAAAGCATTACAGATCCTCCTTCGAACCAAAGCAAACAACACTAAAGGTGTAAAAATAATTAAAACCTTACACCTTAAGCAAACTGTTTCTGTTCTGATCATTGTCGCACTTAGCAAACTCCACTTGTTATCGTTTGGGCCAGAAGGATAAAAGAGGTTTTTAATCATAAACCTCAGTAGCATGGACAAAAAAAATCTTATATCTGTATTGAACTATTTAGGTATTTGTAACAAGGATAAACTGATAGAACAAATTAAATGCAGTGTTATTGATAAATTATATTTATTTTCAAAAAATATTCAGAAACAAAACCTTAACTACTTAGGGACATTATGAACTACAATTTAAAAAATTACATCTTTGTAACTAGCAACATATTGAAATGCAAAACCAGTTTTTAGTACTGTTTAAGAGTGTAAATACGTTTGAACACAAGCATAGAAATCATTAATCAGTTCACACAACCAACTGGAATTTCTTCATTTTTGTTAAAAAGTGCTTAGATATGTATTCTGTCCTGTCGAATTTTAAAACCTAACTTTATCATTATTTTGTCCTTTTCTGTCCCTTAATGGAATGTTCTAATAGTTTAAATGCCCAGTATCATTTAATATGATGTTTATAACAACTATTGGTTATGGAATCTCGATTCCCCTGAGAGGACACTTATGGCTTCAGTAAACTTCTCCATGTTTGTCACTGTTCAAATTGGTTTAAAGAGGAAAAGAGCAGCTAGTATCTCTGCAGACCCCCCACATCCATGGACACAAATTGTTGAAACTTTTACCTTCAGGTCGGTGCTACAGAGCGCAAAAACCAGCTGCCCAGAGACTATTTCTACCCCAAGGCTGACTCTCTGAACACAATGTTCACTTTGCAGCCGGAATACTGTACAGAATACATTCAATGCTCAACTAGGAAGCAAAATATACATTTTACCTCTTCTTTCCAGCTTTGAATATGTGGCATGCTACAGTCCATTTATTACTCAGGGAAGCAGAAAGTCTTGAGCTGCTTATCTAAAAGAAAATGTCCCACAGTTTCAAGTGACTGACAAAGATAAGACGGCAATCAAAGACGCATGATGGGAAATGAATGTTAAATGGAAAAAACTTTCCAGGAGTTTTGAGGGGAAAGAAAATCTACCAATAGGCAAACTGCTTGGTTTTTGTGAACTGTAAAGCTTGTTTTGTCCTCCAGGATCTCCTGTAAAGAACAACTCCACAGGTGTGGTCGAGTATCACATGCAGGGGCCTCTTCAGTACATGGTGTGGTATCATCTCGTTGGTCTCATCTGGATCAGTGAGTTCATCCTTGCTTTCCAGCAGATGACCATCGCTGGAGCTGTCAGCACTTATTTTTTCACAAGGTGCTATAATAGTAGCATTTTATTTTAACTTTACCTAAAATATTCAACCACTGAGTGTAAAGTAGCTTCATTGGCAAAACATACAAACTAGAGGGTGTTTGCAATAAACACATCCAAAAAGAATTACTCAAATGGCTAAAAACTTCTAACAATACAAATGTCCATTTTTGGTTGAAAGGTCGCATAATAACATTTTTGGAGAAGAAATTTGTCTAATTTGTCTTCAGCATACTGCAGGTCTCTGCTAGTAAGGGAAGGAATGTCAAAGCCCCAGAGGATCACACAGTCACCACCTTGCTTTACTGTAGACATTATGTTCTTTTCAGCAGATGCTTCATTCCTCCTCCTCTAGACATACTGCTGCTGTTATGAACCAAGAATGCTGAACTAATGTTATGAACTAAGCTGACTTTTCTTGCGTTTCTTGTTTTTTGGCCGGAAGTGATGCTTCCATCACGTCCTGATGGTGTAGCCATTGTTCTGCAGCCTATGCTCCCAACTTTATGTTTAGGAATATTCAGAGTAGTTGCTATGATTTTTTTTTTTTTTTTTTTTTTTTTTTTATGTATAGCTTTTTTCTTGTTTTAGCAAGGCTAAATTTTTCTCTGACCCTTTTGGATGTTGGTCTAGATTTGGCCATTTCTCTAACATGAGATGAAATGTTACCATCACCTGTGCAGGTTTCTGAGATGTCTTGTCTCAAGGAGACTTGATGCAGTAATGAAGCTCATAATTGGTTACATCAGGTCTACTTTAAAGGAAAACTGATTTGTAAATGTGTGCTCTATTCAGGAGAATTGAATTCCTTTTGAGACTGTAATTGATATTAAAATGTGGCCTTAACATTAAATGTGGAAAAGAATTCTTGCAATTTTGTTTCTTTACTTTTTAAGCCATTCTTGTGTTATTTGTTCATTGTAAACACCAAAATAACTTCAGATTTTGCCCATGAACCTACTCTGGAATGTTTTTTGGAACAACTGTATGCTACATGATTTCAATTACATTGTCTTTTTGTGTGTAACTGAATTTAGGGACAAGGATAACTTACCGCAATTTACGGTAGTTTACTCTTCAATTAACACCTTGCGCTACCACATGGGCACTGTGGCAAAGGGATCCTTCATCATCACACTGGTTAAGATTCCTCGTATCATCCTGACGTACATCCACACCCAGCTCAAGGGAAAAGTGAGCCATAAACCTTTATAACCAGATTGTGCACGTTGACATTACGTGCATTTTTACACATATCTGCAAGCTAGGATTTTATTTTATATATATATATATGTATATATATATATAATTTTATTTTTTTTCCATTTTCCAGGAAAACGCTTGCGCTCGTTGCATGTTGAAAGCCTGCGTTTGTTGTCTGTATTGTCTCGAAAAGTGTTTGGCATTCCTAAATCAAGTAAGTAGCAACGGGGATATGAGGACAGAATATACAAGATTTCACAAAAACCATTTTTGTTTTTGTACAGTTTAACAAAGCAAATGTTGACTTGTTTCAGAATGCCTATACTGCAACGGCCATCAACAGCACCAACTTCTGCTCCTCAGTTTGTGATGCTTTTAAACTCTTGCTTGAGAACGCGGCCCAAGTGGCAGTCATTAACACAGTAGGGGACTTTGTCCTCTTTATGGGAAAGGTAAGATGCATCACACATTTGTTTTTTCCTTTTCTCTTTTTATGGCAAAATTTGTTAATAGCACATTTTGGACATAGTTTGACAATATTCCATGGTCAGTTTCAATTCTTCTCTCCCTAAAATTTATTTAACCAAGGTAAAACCAAAATTCTCCTAAAACAAGCTTCCACACTCGCATGCCCCTTGTGACATAACAAACAGCAATTTAAGAGATTTTTTAAAAATAAATTATATTAGTTATTTTCCTGTTGTTTTTCTTCAGTGAGCTTAGTCTTTGGTGGGAAAACTCTACCTTTCCCAGCTGGGTTTTGTGCACATTTGTTAATGTTAAAAATATAACACTGCATGGTCCTTTTAAATAGTTTACGATTCTAAACGTAAATTGAAAATGCATTTTGAAATAAAAAGGGAGCAGGGTTGACTTGAAGAAAATCGAGGTCATTGTTTACAGCTTCTTCATCTGTTCGCTGTTTGACCTGGTTCTACTAGAGGAATCAAAGTCAATTGGAGAAATCTTGGATTGTCTTGGATTTTAATCGAACGGAATTGCGTGGGAAGATGATAGCCAGGCGAACTTGACACTATAATGATGTTTAACTTTGTATTCAAACATGATGTGAACTGACAGCTTTTGCTTCCATCTAGTGGGCAAAGTGTTTATTTGTTCTGTCCCTGTTGAGAAACCTCTAAATCAGAACTTGTTTGTCAGGTTCTAATAGTCTCCTGTACAGCTTTTGCGGGCATCCTGGCTCTGAATTACCAGCAGGACTACACCGTCTGGGTGCTACCTCTCCTCATCTCCTGCCTGTTTGCCTACCTCGTGGCCAACTGCTTCCTCTCTCTGTTTGAGAACGTGGTCGACGTCCTCTTTCTCTGCTATGCTGTGGACAAAAAGCTCAATGACGGCAGCTTCGGGCGACCGTACTACATGGACAAGGAATTGATGGTGAGGCAGCTTGTTGAGTGCCTGCGAGTTATTGTCATTATAATTCCATGGTTCAGTAGCTAAACATGTTTTATCTTCAGTTCCCAATGAGTCATGATACCCCAAGGGGAAATTTAATGAAAATTCACAGATAAATTTTAGACTCTGGAGAAAATTTTATTTCTGCATTGAAGGTCTGATATTCAATGGTGAATTTTCACAAAATTCCATACCTCTTTGGGAGCTGAAGCTAAATCATGTCCATCTATTGCTTTGATAGCTACAAGTGAAATGGCAGATTACCTTAAAATGAATTGGAACTTAGGTTCAGCACTTTATTGTTGTTGCGTCATGATTTGCTAAAATACCAGAATAATAAAAACTTAAACTTTCAGTCTGGATATGTGTGGAATTTTGAATTGGAAAACTGGTGTTGACCCTGAACTTGATTCTCATATATTGAGTTTAACTGAATTTTTTTCTTTCCTTTTTGTATTTTTCTTTTGTTAAAATTCCAGGAGCATATTGAGAAGAGTAGTAAAATGGGTAAATACAAGTCGCCAGAGGGAGAGGGACGGGAAATGAAGCCCATGGTGAGTAGAAAAATCTTCATGTGATGTGGTGATTGTTGTATTTCTTTCTGTTAAGTAAATAAGTACTAAATATGTTGGGGGTCTTTTCCATCTTGCAGAGAGGTGGAGAGAGTTCAGCTTGACCAATTGCCTAACCACCATGTCATAAAAGCTACTGAAAAAAGCTCTTGGAATGCACACAGTGACAAGAATGAAGACTGGCTTAACAGTAACCAGCATCAAATTCAGAGGTTTCAGCAGAATTTACAATGCATTTTGGACAGAAGCTCTGAACAGTTACAGCTTATGGATTTTACTGTGTTTTAAAGTTGTAAAGAGAGAGATCTTCATAAAAACTGGAAACTAATAGGGGAAAGGAGATGTTTTAGCTTTGTTTTAGTCATTTGATGAGTTTTGGTTTGTTTTCCCTTTGCTGCCAAATATTTGCTTTTATTGCTTCTTTTAAAAATATGCAATTCAATACTGTTAACTCATTTGTATGTTCTTGTTGTATATGTTAAGGTCAACAGATGTATTAACACTGGTGTCCAATAATGCATTGAATTTGTTTGGTTTTTAAATGAGTTGCCTAAATAAATCTTTTTAATATCAAAACAATTTTATTATTCTGCTTTGCTGTCCTCAGTCTACTTTGTGATGATTATAATTAAGATTTAAAAACTAAATTATTTTGTGGGGGCGGATTCTGACTTGGTGGTATCAGTATCGTTAAGTGACCATAAGGACAACCTATTAATAACTTCATGAATAAATTTGAGGCTTGTTGAACTGCATTTATAAAAAAGATCAACATTTCATGGAAGTGTTTAACCTCTGGAGGGCAGCAAATCCATATAAATATTATTGATAGTTTACCAACAATTTTGAACTGACAATCTTAAAATGAATGATTTTTTTTTTTTATAATTTCAAATACTTTTGTATATGTTCAAGATTTTAAACACATGACCTACTTCATTTTTGTGTATAGATTAGACAAGTTAGTGGAAGCAGAAGGCCGACTCGGTCTGATCTATGTCAGTTTCTCCTAATTGTATTGATTTATAAGCTCCCGCCTCATCCTTTTCAGTTTGTTGAACAGCCATGGACCAAACCACTGAGCAGTTAGTGGTTATTAATGGGACAGCTGTCTCTGCACACTGCTGTCCACCTCCATAAAACACAGGGATCAAGAGGAAAACCGCTCGATGCCCACCTCGTGACTCACCCTGGGCTGATTTCTGTGAAACAGCACAATGGCCATTCATATAACTTCCTTCTGTTATGGATGGAAAGGAAGTGAAACTCGCATAGCCAAAACATGACAATTAAATAATTCATAATTTCCAGAAATATCATAAATGTTATATGTTTAGTTTGCAAACGAGGAATTGGTATTATGCCCTTGTTTCTATCCTAATTATCATGTATCAGAACATGTTATTTTTTTCATCCTTTCACCTGAGTTTGTACTGTATAAAAGGACATTCCTTCACAGAAAATTTAAATTAATTGTAAATGGTAAATTGCCTGGTCAGCTACATAGAGCTTTTGTTCTGTTCTGACTCAAGAAACACAACATGTACAGTATCTTATAACAGTTTTGTCAAAGTTTGACATGGCATGCATTTGTATAGTGCTTTATCAAGTCAGAGGAATCCCAAGCACATTACGCTAAATTTAGTAATTCACTCATTCATGGACAGCAAAATGCAGCACATTTTATAATGGCACAACAGCATGATCATTCTTTCATACAAACAAACTTCTGATGCAAAACTGGCAAAGCGTTAAAATGGTGCATTATAGACAGTTCATTTAAAATGCCTCAAATTCTTTGTCATGCCCAATTCAGTCCTTCATGGTTGGAGACGAAAACTTGAAGTAGTGCAGAAAATGATCTCAAATACATTGAAATGTAAACTAAAACCTGAAAGGCATGGCAGAAAACAAAAAATTCAACAAAAAAGAAACCTGATTTCCGAACACAGAAAGTGCTTCCTGCAATTTGAGGCATTTCCCATCAGCTCTCAGTCAGCCCGACTTCCCATCTGCAGGCAGAATACATTTTATTGTTGTTGAACGGTCTCCAGCAGCAGGCTCTCCAGTGTTTGGAAATGAGCCGCAGAGATGGTATCTCCCTTCAT
The DNA here is from genome assembly GCA_903067095.1 of Girardinus metallicus. NCBI lineage: Eukaryota > Metazoa > Chordata > Actinopteri > Cyprinodontiformes > Poeciliidae > Girardinus > Girardinus metallicus. Next base: position 21,296 of record CAEGAE010063239.1, on the reverse strand, counting down.
TTCTATGGTCAGCACAACAACAAAAAAGGCCAGGGAAAAGGTGTGTGAGAATGAATGTTTTATATTTACTCAGTAAGTTCCTTATCTGTATCTGAGTCTGACAGCTTCTGCTGCCAACACTTTCTCTCATGTGTTGGTCTATTGTGTGAGTTCCAGCACCTCACCAACGACAGGCTGTTAAGTAAAGCTCATATGGGCGTTTCTTATGTTTAGAGACAGGAAATAAATGTATTTTCTCTCCATTTGGTTTATATAGCTATTTTGATCTACATCTTGTTAGCATACACCTGAATGAGCTCAGTGAATGCATGCCTGGATAATGTGGGCATCATAAAAAATTCACCTTGTTTCTTCTCATACATAATGCATTAATGTTCGGGCATGCAAAGATGCAGAGTTTGTTACACATGCCTACAGTCAGCTTTCTCTTTTTTTTTCTTACAGCACAAAGATTTTTCATATTTCGGTTTTAGACTTTAACTGCAACACTGCGAGTAGTTTATTCAGATTCTATGTGATACAACAACGCAAAGTAGTCCATGATTAGATTGGAGGACAAGTGATACATTTCAAAATAAATTTAAAAAGTCCGCTTGTTTATAATTTATTCTTACTGACATGTATATTAACTTGAAAATGTTTATTTTATCCTTTTAAATGTAGCTTCATAATGCTGTGTAAAAAGACTTGGCCATACCCAGTTCCTACAAACATGACAATCTAAAATAACTCTTGACACTTATAGACCACAAACCTCAGCAACTTGATGGAACAAGGACAATGAGATGAAAAATAAGGAACACAAACGTTCAACGCGGAACCGAGACGCTGTGACAAGGAAATGAGGAAGGTCCGTCTCATTTGCTCATGTGTAAATACTGTCTGTGACAACAGAGACGTTGGTTAATATAGCTTTTATTTCAGCAAATTATACATACACTGTAAAAAATGCATCTGTATCATAACCTAACGCTATAAGAGCTGTGATGACAGTGTGGGGTTGGTGAAAGAGTGGCTACAGTGTCCGAGGTCTTCAAAAAGATTTGCATGTTTTCACAGTCATAAAACGCGTCGAGACTGCAATGTTGTCCAGTTTCTAAGTGTATTTAAAATCAGAATTACAAACACTGGAAGGAAATTTAAAATAACAAAAAAAAAAAAAAAACTGAAAAAGGGACAATTAGATGGCACTTTTCACATCTTAACAGTTTAGAAAAATTAAGAATGAAGCCAAATAGTAGAGTAATTACTGTAAGTTAGCATTAGCTGGCCTCAAGTCTGCATTAATGTGACTTAATAATATACACATCTGAGCTGAGAGATTTTTATTTTACCCTGGAAGAGTTACCCTATAAATAGATAGATCAGATTAAGCTAATGAAACAATGGAAAAGCAAACGCTGATTATCTTCTTCTTGTATAAAGCTGTCTAAACCAAAGTTTCCTCTAGCCAGTGTATAATCTATATAAAACATTTTCATATCCAGCAGTGTTTATATGTCCTAACTGGTAGGTATCTCTCTGCATTCTAACTATGTGACAAATTAAAAGAGTGATGGAAGCCATAGTAACGCCATCTTAAATGAGAACCCCAAACACATGGCAGATCTAAGTCAACGCACTGTAATATACAGGCTTTAGAGTAAAGCTGTCAGTGATCCTGCCCACCCATCACATGTCCTTACCAGCAAAAAGGCACACCTTACAGCTAAACCCCCACAGCCCATGGTGGATCTCAAAAGTCAACACACCGCTGGTAAAATGCCAAGTTTCTCTAACGTGGCAAAACTGGACCACACGAAAAACATTTTCCACCTTTAATGTGGCACTCCTGTGCATTTCAACTGAAAAACAAGCAAACCTGTCAGAGGGAAAAATGCAAAAATTAAAAAGGGCTGCATTAACTCAATTGCATAGGTATGCACAGTGTTAATTTAATGTCATTAAAGCACCTTTTTGATTTCCAGTCTTCTTGAGGTTTCCCTTGCCATCAGTTATAGTGAATAAGATTTGTCTGTAACAAAGTTTAGCTGTTCTACGAGGATTTTCTCCAGATCTGATGAAAAGACAAAACTAAAACGGGTCAGTGAGGCTCTAAACGGGCTGACAACAATCCTGAAGCAGCTGCACGAGTTACTGGCAAGTACAGGTTGCTTTCTGCATGTGAAAAGATCCCCTGTGTTCTCTGTCTATTGAAATCAGTAGTAGCAGGGTTACATGATAGAAGGCATAAAGAAAGTTATAAACTGACTAATGTGACCAAATCCTTGTGGAAGAATGTTTGGTCTAATCAAATCAAACATAAATTTTGGCCACAATTTCAAGTTAATTTTAGCATAAAAATAACACTCAACACCCACAATGAAACACGGTGGTGGCAGCGTCATGATAAAGGTGGATAAAGATCCAAAATTCTAGAAGCCAAGGATGAAAAGGAGCTTTATTTTTCTACTTGTCTTGAGTTCATCCAATTTCAAAAAGAATGGAATGGCCTTGCAGGAGTCCACAACTGAGTATGGCAGAAGCTCTTTGAGTTGTGCAGAAGAAAACTCTGGGCAAATATTGTCAAGCTGTTGCATGTTGAAGGAATCCTGTCAAAGAATACTGAACACTGTAGCTGCATTAAAAGTTCTTTTCACAAAATATTAGTTTTTTTGGGGGTTGGAGGGGTTTACCACATACAGATTTTGTTGTTTATTAATTGAATTATATAGAATAGTCATAACATATGAAAGCTAGAAAAAGCTAGGAAATGATTTACCATAGTCCTTTTTTTTATACATCACTAAAACTGGCATTAAAACAGAGATGTGTACACTTTTTATATCCACCATTTATTTTCCAACAAATGTGCATGGCTCTGTTACTTTCATGTGCAAGAAATTGAATCTGCTATGCTGTGTGCTAAAATCACGCATCTGCAAATATAAAAACATCAACATCATATTTTCGGAACTCTAAGGAGCTTTCATCTGTACACACTTAAGACCTTTTTTTATTACGACTGCAAGCTCTTTTCTTTTTTTTTTTTCTTGTTCTTTTTCATTTTGAGTTCCTCAAAGGTTTGGCTGCTGCCTCTACAGACGGAAACAACATTACGCAGTATTAGACATGCTGAGACAAATCTGTTTCATCTCCAGTATTCGGCCTATGACGGATTAGAAAAATAGATAACAATAATACCCATCTGCAGCAAAAAAAAAAAAAAAAAAAAAAACATGAGGCCAAACAGTAAATTTTTTTTTTATCCTTTCTGAGCCTGTGATGATTTGACTAGATCTGCGTCTGACAGCCGCTCATATTTCTGATTGTTTTTCTGTTATGATTGTTTTTGTTGTATACGTTAATTTATCTGCTGCAGCATGTCTAACCCTTATCTTGTTTTTACCACAAAGTTATCGTCACAGTTTTAAAAAAAAAATCGAGATCAAAAGAAACCTAACAAGTGCAATATTCTCTTATCTACATCATCAAAGTCCCACCTATACACGGGAACATTTGATAAGGATAAAAAGAGCGGACGGATGAAGTGAAGAAGACGGCGTAATGAGGGAAAAAGGAAATCTCTTTAACAATGTGCCTTCAGGCATCAACACACTCAGGCATCGGAGTGTTCCACAAGGACACGAGAGACTGAAAGACATAGACTGTCCACTGAAAGGAAAGGTCTTTGCACAAGTGACCAAATCCAAATGAATGGACCTGTTTGCCACATAATTATATTCTCTGCTTGGTTGAAATACAAGTGTACACGTATATCTTCTAGTTAAACAGGAGGGAAAAATCTGAAACCGTTTTCTAAAATATAGATTTTTTTCTTTCCTTCAACTGATAGAGAAACAATACACAGAGAATAGTCTGTAGGCTGTTAGTATGATGAATTATCTGCCTGGGTGGGGGAGGAATCACCTAGAAACGTGCAATTTGACCAAACATACAGTTATTTCATTTTCTTTTTTTTCTGTCATTTTATATAATATATATAATTATGACAAATATTCATCATTTTCATCATCGTCATCGTCCTCATCTTCATCGTCCTCGTTGTCCATACCTGCCTGGTCGTTAAGGATGAATGAATCTTCGTCGTCGTCGGTGAAGAGAGAGTCACCGCTGCCAAGGTCCCCCGAAGACTCCAGAATTACACCTAGAACAAAAAAACAACAATCACTTACATAAAAGATTGTTTACATAGCATAAGATGGACTCATGCCTTGTTGCTTTTGTATCTTGGAGGTGGAATATTTCCAAACTGGAAAATGTTACAAGGACATTTTGTGAAGTCAGAAGTTTCTTAGGAACAATCCAATACACATGCCTTGTGAATATACTACTGTAATCACGGGGAAAAAAAGCCTTATTTTTTTGCTCTTTGACGGACTGCCTCGCATTCAAGATCGTTCCAAACATAACGAAGTGCAGCTCTGGTTTGTGAAAATATTCCCTAAATGTTTGAGTGCCTAAAATGCTAGTAATTGAGATTAGCTTGTCAATGAGCACGACAGTTTGCAAATAGCGAGGTACAGTTTTTTATTTAAAATTGAAATCTGATTAGGTTGATTATAAGATTATTTCATAAACCAATGTCCATCTATCATGGGAAATGAAAGCATTATTTATCACCAATGGTTTTCAGTATTGCACTCCTTCAATAAACTATTGGGCAATTTAAATGTTATGTTTTAATAAAACTCTTTGTACAGATAGTTTGTATTTTACATTAGCTTACTATAGTCAATGGTATCCCCAGCCATGAGTTGCAGGGGAATATTTGATCTAAATACAAAATAATTACATTGACAAATGTGAAACATTAATGTCAACTTCTAAACATCTTCAGTAATCTTTTAGCACTTCAATTTGGTATCTGTGATTCTAAATTAGTTCTTAAAGATAAAAAAAAAATACATCAGTGTTCAGGGGTCAGCAGTTTGACTCTTGGCTTGTGTGACTTTCTGTTCTTAATGCTTCGTTTGTAGGATTTTGATGTATAAATTTTTGATAATGTTTGGAAGCAAACAAAAAATAAATAATGTATGCCACATGTGTCCAAAATGAAAATGAATTTGACACCCATTATGTATGTGATCTATCAGATGACTAAAAAAAAATGAAGATCAAAGGTAGCAATCAAGTTTTGCCTTTCTTTTGGCATAAAAATAAGACTTACAACCACAACTTTTCTGTCCATGTAAGTATTTTAACTTAGCTGCAAGTAAATAACGGTAAGTCACTTAATTACAGTTACTTATTTAAATGTACGCAAGTAATGTTACTTACAGTTAAGTTCAAAACTTGTGAATAAATAATTTTTGACATGACTTCTAGACAAAAATGCATATAAAAAATATTTATTTTTGATTTTATACATGATATTCCTTCCACATTGCCTCATTGTGTTTTGATATTTTACAGAATAAAATCATGTCTTCAGCCATTACCCTCTCTGAATATAAATATAGACACATTAATTGGACAACATGCTTTCATTTCTTCCACCAGCTCAGAAACCTGACACCGTGTTTTCTAGCAATTTGCATACCACAGTCTGCAGGACCGTGAGTGCGTGAGCTTGCCACTTCGTTGCCAAAGCGATCCACACACCAACACTGGCCACTGCTGCTGTGACATTGGTGTGGCCTGTAGTAGCCCTCCTCGTCACAGGAAGGCAGATACTGACCTGAAGATTTTAGCAGAAGCATATAGTAAGCAGGAGAAGCAAAGTTTCGGGTGAATTTGTTCACCTGAGGGTGGCTTACCAAGTAACTTCTTCCCAGCTTGTTTTTTGCTGATGCTGGAAAGCTCTGCTTTACATGGGGAATCTGAAAGGGAGAGACGGGGACATTGGTAACAAGCTGCAGAGCTACGTACCCTTTGTTTTGATAACGATTTTCGTCACCATGCTGCATCCGCTCTTGCAGCTGCAATGAGCGACCCATTGTTGTTCTTTTGTAACAAAGTATATATAGATTCTCGTCCTTAGTCAAGCAAATCTGTTTGACGCAATGTCTTCAGACTGAAAGTCTTGAATGCATCGTAGTATAAATTCCTTCAGTTTGAGAAACAATTTTTTATTGTATTTTCTCCAAATGATTTTAATTACAAATAGATTTTTTTTTTCATTTAAATGTTTTTTTAAAGCCTTTTTAACAAAAGGGGTTATTCTGGCGAACGTACGGAGATTTTTGGATGAGTTCTTGTTTTTTTGATGAGTCTCCTTTATCTTAACTAAACACACCTGATCAAGATTTGTTTTTTACCTGGTTGAACGAACTTCAAAATATAGAGCAATTCTATATTTAGAAGCTGCAAAAGACCTGAGACGTTTTAGTCTTTGTAGGTTTATTGAAACATAATGTGTCAATACATTACGTTTGGAGAATTGAAGATTAGAAAAAAAAAAAATTATTAAGAAAATGGTTACTGGAGTCAGGCTTAATGAGAGGAGTAATTTTTCATGACTCAGGTTTGTGTGATGAACTTTGTGTAAGTTCATCACACAAAAATCTCAGGAGTCACAGCTGAGAAATGTTCATTCAGCCCTGAACAAACTGAAGGTGACCCACCTGTATACCTCTGGAAGCCCGTGCACCACTCAGAGCTGGTTATGACTTTGTCGGGATGCGTATCACATGACTTGAAGAACGCGTCAGAGCACAGCTCGTTCCTGTCCATATACAGGCTCTTGATCTCTGACTGGTCAAGCTGGAGGTCAAAGTTTGTGTCCAGTCGGGAGAACATCCAACCCAGAGGGTCCTTACAGATCGGTGACGTCCCAACGTCGAACTCTATGAGGAAGTTTAAAGATGTGGTATGGACCGTCTACGTGAGCATGAATGTCCTGACTCAGTGAAAGTGTGTCGTGACTCACTGTTCTTCTCCGGTTTTTGGATCTTGACTCTCTGGTGGTTTCCGTTCTCGTGCAGCACTCTGAACCAATCTCTCAGGCGACTCACCACCTCCTTCAGATCTGATTCACTGCACACTGTGAAGTGTTATTGATTTAAACTTTAGTTTCATTCTATGACTCATTGTTAAACCTCATTAATATTAACAATAAAAACGCTGTTGCGGAAACTTTATGTAAGTTTTGTAGCCCATACAAATGACATTTCCAGCTGAACGGTGTACCTTTCTTCTCTGCAGAGCCCTGCTCAGGTTGAGGGGGACAAGGACACATGCCAGGACACTTTACGGAAATCTTCTTTCCGGTGATGCATGCCTGGTAGTCTAGCTTACACTGGTTAAAGGGAAGCAAAGACAGAAGCAGCACCAGAATGTGAGAAAAGGAAATTAACAAATGATGAGAGTGACAGGGTGAGAGTTGAGAGGAAACGATGCCCGTTTGAGATGTGCCTCTAGTGGAAAGGAGGCCTGGCAGCAGGTAACATAATGCAGTCAAGTCAAGTGTATAGTGTCTATTGGTTTCAGGAAACAAACATGGCATTTGTAGTATGTACAATACACCGTTGCAGTTTACATCCAATGTACAGTGATTGTACATTAAAAATGGGTGCCATTCGTAGTCAAACAAATCTACAGATGACACCCACGGAGCCTGATAACTTTAGATGATAACTTTAACTGGGAGCTGTGGGAACAGCTCCCAGTTTGAGTCTGTGCGGTAGAAACCCATTCTAATTTTAAGACTAAGCTTAAGCTAGTTTGAATAATAAACAGAACTGTTTGAAAACTAGGATAAATTGGAACATATGTGTGATTATTTTGAAATTACTTTCTTGTAAAGTGCCTTTATGACATTTGTTGTGAAAAGACGCTATCTAAACAAACTGACTTGAATTTAACTGAATTACACATAACCCTGAACACACCACTCCACTATGAAACATAGTGGTGGCTGAATCATGCTGTGGAGGTTTAATTCATCAGGGGCAGGGAAGCCAGTAGGAGTTGTTTAGAAGGTGGATGGAACTAAATACAGGTCAATGTTGTTAATGACTGCAAAGGGCTTAGCATACAGCCAGGATATTGGACATTAAAGAATATTCATCTGCTATAATTGCTATAATGCTACAGTCAACATTCAGAACTAAACCGTATTGAGAAACTGTGGTACGACATAACAACTCAGATTTACAGATCCTCTCCATCCTGTCCTGACACGTGTCAGCAATTTTATAAAGATGAAAGAACAAATATCTTAGTCTTTCTCTTTATGATTCTTAAAGAGAAATGCCCCAAAGGAATTGCAGAGTGTTGTCTTGAGAGGGATTAGAGATACTAAGCTCGTTCAGATGGGGTTCAACTCCAAGAAATATAAAACAAAAATTGCTGCCCTTGTGTACAAAACAGAACAAAAAAATAACAGAAAGCCCAATGAGTGCTGAAATGTGAGGGTACCTTAGTGGAGTAAGTGTGGCCATCACTTCCACAAACAGGCGAGGGGTGAACCACAGGACACGGCTTGCACTTCGACCCAGCACTCGGGTGCAAATTGGCATCTTTAAAACTGGAGGTGACAACCAAAAACATAAAAAGATCATTTCACCAATTGGTTGTCACACAGTCAACATTTTCTATCTGCAACATAACGTCATGCTCTTCGCGATGGTTTTAGACGTGGAACAAGGATTTGGGATTTGTGTATGATTACTATTTTTTTTTATTATTATTTTTGATTGATTTGCTCTCCCAATGTCCTGGGAATTGTGTTGCTGCTAAGAGAGGGAAATGAGGTCAGTGTGGTGTTACTGTCCTCTGTCCAGTCTGAGGCATCCCAGACTCAAACACACACAAACAAAGCCCATTCATATCACTTGGCAGCACTTTATGTCCGCTGAAAGTTAGTGCCAGCGCCTGGGTAACTGGACCAAGCTGTAATGTCACACAACAGTCACAAGAGAGCAGGGCAACAAGGAGACCAGCTGGAAAAACCAAAGAAAACAGTTGCTTTGGTCATGCTGTGCAACTGAGAATGGGATGAAATGTGAAGAATTGGACAGAAATTCAACCAATGTTAATATTTTTCAAAATTTGCATTTTAGAGCTTCATCTTTTAGAAGATAATGTTACATTTGAAATTCTTCCTTTTTTAGCACACTTAAATTGTCATCAGGTCATCAAACTAAATTTAATTCCAGACAAAGGTAACCTGTGTGATAGCAGAAAACAGTTTTCAAATAATTATTTAATCTATTCAGAGGGTAAATAACTATTTTCATGACAGCTGAAGGTAACATAGCTACTTGATTGGGACAAAAAAAAAATTTTAAATACATAATACACCCACTTAGATAAAGGTAATCATCATTTGAAAAATGTTATGCTGTTTTTTATCTACTCAATTTATCTTTGTTTGATATTAAAATTTCATTGATGACCTGAAACATTTAAGTGTGACAAAAAAAGCCATATAAAGGGACTAAATTTAGTACTGAGTTGTGAATTTAATTTAGGTTAGATTTACTGCTAATGGTTAAGTTTGGGGTCAGAGGTCAGAGTTAAACTATATAAATTAATGAAAAATGAATAGAAATCAAAGCAAAGTCCTTGTGAAGATAGAAAGACGTAATGTGTGTGTGTGTGTGTGCGTGTGTTTACCTAACTCTCCTCTGGCTGACACATGAGGCAGTCTTGTAATCCTCAGCTACACACACCTTGTGACGACTGCATTTGATCTTCAGGCAGGGGTCTTTGGCTGGATCAAGAGCTACAAACACAGAACAAAGTCGTATATGATGAGAACTCTGTAAAGTGCATTTATGTGTGCACACTGCAACAAATTGAAACCTAAGAGTTTCCTAGACAGCAACCGGCAAAAGCCTGCGAGGGTAAACAAAGAAAAAGGAAAAATCCTCCACGGATACACTTTTCCTTTTGTTCTTTTAACGCAGCATCAAAGCTTCCGGGTTAAACTGTGTTTTTTTTTTTTTTTACTTTTTAAGATCTAAGTAACAGTTTTTGTTTTTATTTCAGTCATTCTTTCTTTGTATGTTACCAGCCGTCTCTGCTGCCCTGAACAGAACACCGTAACACTGTTAAACATCCTTAGAGCTAAAAACAGATGGTCCTGGTTTTAGAGGTTACTTTTGATCTTACAGCAGCCTGAATGTAGGAGAGTTGTTTATGTTTTTGACTGATGGACCTGATCCTGTGTAAATTTGAGCAAGTATATTATAAGCTGATTTTACCTCTGATTCTCTGGGAGATGGTTTGATCTCGGTAGATACAGTTTTTGATCCAATGTCAACTTTAAACAACACACCTAAGAGCAAGATCCAAAGCCATTGGACAGTTTGCGAATGACCTCTACTCGAAAGAACCTTACTATAATCTCAGAGCAGCTTTGGCAGATTATCCTGCCTCCATCCTCCAACGCACTGTCTAATGCTATTGTTTCCCTGGCCATGTGTGTGTGAGTGTGTTTGCGTGGGCGTGCATGTGTGTGTGTTTGACGATACACTGATAAGTGAGAGGATATGTTCATGTCCTGGTGTGCCTGGATGAGCGCAGGAGATTACCACTGTCTGTAATACAAATAGCAATGAGATGATCAAAGAATAGAAAATCCTCCTGGTTTTAGCTGCTTGGTGACATTAAACGAAGAGTTTTTCTCTTTTCGTAGGAACTTCTCCATCCGATCCCCACAAGATGCCAAACAGAATGCATCCTCTCCAGTCCTCAAGGACCTGATGTTGTTACACTGACTGTGATTTAATCTACATCCACAATCTGAGCAGCTAATTTAAAAATAAACACAAAAAAAAACATTACATTTTTGTGTGCAGGTTTGTAAAACTGTATTAAAAGGCTATGCACATCATTTCGTTGATTTAATTCACCTGGGTATTCCCAAGAATCAAAGGATTTTTACCCACATTCACAGAAAAATGACTGTTCTGGCTGCAGCGCTCTGTCTGTAAGAGTCGTGACTTCCTCTGAGCGTTGTGATCAGACAGCAGCTGAAACAGTAGTCTATAAATTTGTCAAGATTAATTGCTAAGCCTCATAAACAACTGGAAATGTCCACTGAAATATGTTCTGAGCCAAATCATCAAAGAGTCATGTCAAAACAGAGTGAAAACATGCAAACGTTATCACTAGGGCAACCGTTGCAGGTGAAAACTTCATTAGGGGGAGCGAGTTAACTTAAGAAACAAATGCTAAAGATCTGCATGTCTAAAGTGAAGTTCAGCTTAATCTGGTTAATCCTCGTTTAAAGAGCACATTAAAGTTGTCCTGAACAAACACCTGTTTGGACAAAAAACTTGTTTTCTGGCAACAACAATATAGTCTTATAAATTTCTCAATTTATAAAACTTTAGATAAGCATTATATTTTACCCTTACCCATCATACCCACAAAATAACTTGAAAAGTTCATTAATTATATTCAGGTTTTTGTTTTTTATTCGTTGTTGAAATGTTCTGACTCCACCTATAGTAGTAATTTTTAGAACCAAGACATTTAAAGTTTGCAGTTCAAGTAAGAACTTTAAAATACATCCATAGGCAGCATAGAATGTATCATAGTTGTAAAATATATCTTTAACCTGTCAGCCAGTAATCTATGCAACATTTTTGGATGAAAAAAGCTGTTTCTAGTCCATTTGCATTGAATTTGTAATTCTATGTTATGGGCCCAACAACTTTTTTTCAAGACACGTGTTTATCATCTACAGTACCATCGTGTATTATAAAATTGGCATTTGTTTCCAAATTCTGGGAATTTAATAACACCTGCAATTCGAATGATGTAAGTGAAACCTCAGAACAATTAGAGGTCAGTGAGCTGCTCTTGGTGTATTTTCCTTTTTTTTCACTATTTAATTACATAACTAAAACACCCCAGGCTTCGCTCTTTCTCATTCTCACCCACCTTGATCGAAGGGCTTGGATGGAGTCCATGTTCCAGGCTCCTGAAACACAGTTAGTCAATAAACATAATCAGAAAAAAAAAGTTCAGAGAACATTCTGAGAAGGTATTGCTGTTCACTACAAGCACAACAATATAGGTCTTTCAATGCAGAATACCAAAAATAATCATCATACAAACCTCAACTTCCTTTGGGAGAAAGCATTACAAAGACAGAGAACCAGGAATTAATTTTAAAACATAGGCATGTGGCTATCTAGGAAACAAACCCACACATGCTACTGCATTATATGTTGTTGTAGCAATATGTGTTTGCAGTATTATAAAGAGCTGGTTTGAAACTAATTGCTTATCATGATACAATTATATGTGTTAACTTTTAAATCTTTGGCAAGAATTTGGATTATTTTTTTTACAAGAAATTAGCCAATGTAATGCAAGATTTTCACTCTCGGATAAACATAAAATGATACACATATTTTAGGTTTTAAAATATGAATAATTACACTGGTTCTTTTGGACAAGTGTCTTTTGACTTTGTGTGATTTATTAAATAAAAGGAATTCTGTTAACTAACCTTTTATTAACAAAAGTAAAATAATTTAATCTAAAAAATGTACTTCAGAACTTTGTAGTTGCACATGGAACATTGAAGGTAATATGAGCTAAAGGAATGTAATTCTGAAGAGTAAATAAAAGCAATGATCAGGTCACACTAACAAGGAAAACAACTCTTGGTGTGGAAGTTTCAGTCATGAAACATACTAGATTTGGAAATGCTGGATATCTCACATTTAAGAGATGGATCTACATTCTCTTTGGTAGACAGACATTGCTGCTTGTGTTTACTGAAACCATATTTTACAGCAACATCTCTTTATTATGCAGTGTATTACTTTGCATCAGAGAATAAATAATTACTCATCACTTATACAGGAAGGTGAGGAAAAATACATTTAATGTTGTAATTCTTGGAGAGAAATCAGAATCGTGTAAAAAATAATATGACAATATACTAGCAGGTCAAAGCTTTACAAAATCAGAGATTAGGAATCAGCCACTAAGTTCTTATATTGATCCAATAAAGTGTCTGTGTATAATCAATAAAACAACTGGCAGCTAGTGAAGGTACACAGGGACTCAGGTAATATGAGCTGGGAAAGGAGCTCATTAAGCATCCTGTCAGTTAAACTTTGAAGCATCTGTAAGCCTGAAACTGACTCTCAGCTTAAGCAGGAATAAAGATAGCTCTGGTGGTCTACATGTTACTAAACAAAAGCATGAATTGCTGTTTCTAGCAAAAACTTTCCAGTAATTAATTTGTTAAATAAAATCTGAGAGGCTATATAGACAGTATTTTAGTAGAGTATTTGTTAATAATCCCTAAGATTCTAAAGGACTGGACAATATTATTGGATTTCTTTGAGAATGTATTTTGGGGGGAAAAATGACAACATTTGTTTTATTGTCATTTTACTAGAGAATATCGTTTTTAGTTTCTGACCTATGCAAAGCGTCAGTGTAGGATAGTGAGCTCTGTAACATTATCAGGATTTGGAGGGATATGTAAATCAGTTTATCATCAGCAGAAATTTGATAAGATACAGAGCTAAATTGCTGCATGAAATGGAGGAAAATTAATCCTGTATAAGAAAAGGGTCCAAATATTTATCTCTGAGACATAATATATGTTATCATGGCCTTTCTAAAATTATAGCCTTTTTTTTCCTCATTTACAATGCAACCAAGGTATTCAGTAAATAACTGCACTTTGGACACTTTATAATCACTAAGACCAAGTAACGTGTTTCCTTTTGCCATAAACACACAGACAACATTCAAACACAATCTTACAAACTATTATTGGCAACTCCTGACTTTCTGAGAGGAAGTGTGTAGAACTTCTGAACAGAGAGACGAATTCAGGTCCACATGCAGCAGAACTGAAAATGTGGTGCAAGTAGCCCTGCTGACAGGTACACAAGATTTATTGTACCTCTTTTTATTTGCAGGCTGGTGCTCTTATGGGTTTCAGTTCCGGTGCCAGATGCTTCAGTTGATAAACTTGTTTTTAAGCTTGTTTTTGAGCACTTCTTACTCACACAGCAGCAGTCTGAGAAGCAGCAAATAAAGCCGGGAGACTGCAAGCCAAAGTCATCTGGTAAGGGACTGAATGTTGGTTGTACCCTTTCCCACTGAAGATAATAGCCACATGTTGAATTTTGTAAAAGGGTTGCAATATAAAAGCTGGAGAGCAGATTGAGGTCTGTTGTGATCTGCTGGAGGCAACTTCTTTTGGGCCTCCTTAGAAACTGCTCTCTGTGGCTAAAAGGACTTCCAATAAAGAGAAGGATAAGAACAGAGTGAGCACTGCTCTGGCTTTAACAAGATGGAGAGGCCTTGATCTGAGATCCCACTGCTATACGGTAACATTCTGAGGTTCTCAGCTCTGTTCTTTAACACACATATAAACACACAATGGGTTTCTAAAGTGCACACGTTGCTGTCAAACTCCCAGGCTTTTGTCATCTGAAAAAATGAGATCCTGATAAATCAATGGAAAAAAATTCCCATTCTGAGAATTCAATCACACAAATTTGTTAGGGATGAATTATAGAAGAAAGCTTCAAATTCTTGCTTCTTGAGCAAGCACACTCTTGTTTTATGTAACCTTTGATCTAATTTCAACATTAGTTCTTCTTTGCTTCATACCTAATATTAATTAAAGTGAAAGCAGAAAAATAAGAAATGTTCAGCAAGATTGCAGGAGGGTTGCGAAGGATAACATTGTAATTGTACAATAGTACCAGTCATGAGAAGTGTAAATTCTAAGCCATTTCATGTATATATGCCAGGGTGTGCAAAGGCTTTTGATAATCAATGTAACACTCATCATCTGACATGGATAAAAAAACTTTTAACAAGAGCCTTTCCCTCCATGTTTTCTTTTACATACGCTCGCTGCTATATTCTTTTGAACCTCTTCAGCGTAGCTATGAAATAGAGCTTTTTCAGGTGAAACATTTGTGTAACTAGATACTTCACATAAATCTTCCCTGAGGTAGTGACTCAGTTCAATGCCCTGTGACTGCAGCCCTGCAGTCTAAATCTGGAATGCGTCAAGGTGAGAGATTTGCTGGCTTTTAATAGAGGGACGAGCCACAGAGAATCCCAGCAGGTGCTGGCTTCTGATTCAATTGTAAAAGGGGATTATGAAATGGTGAGCGCTCAGTTGTTTAGCCCAGTGTGAGTTCAGACGTCTCACTCCAAAGACGTTTTGTCTATCTTTGGGTGCCCACACTGTGTTCTCTACCACAGTTATAGGCTTTTCTTGTTTCTTCACAGGTCTCCATTGTTTCTGTGTTTATCATTCACAGTCAGTCACTCTCATGCATACTTGCACGCAGTTTGCCTTCAGAAGTTCTGAGTCCCATTATTCTCCGACCCCAACATGCTCAATACTTAGGGATGATGCTACTCCACCCTTTACCCTAGTCACTGATAAAAGCTTAATAAATAAATAAAGCATTCAACCCTTGAAATTCATTTAACTGTTTTCAATAGAGTTAAAGGACTGACATCCAGGCTGCTATCAGTGCAGCTTTTGATATCTGATGATTTTAAACTTTGGGGTTTAAACATTTTCAATTTTAGGTCAACAGTGGTACAAGAACTGGAAAAACGTTACATCAGAACAGCGGTGTACCACAGTACATAAATATGCACCTGAGGATGTATAATGGAGTACTGAGACAATTACATTCAGACAATTATCAGACTAATGCACAATTTAATATAAGTTTGCGGCAGCTGCAAAGAATTTGATTGGAAGCATATGAAGTGTAAAAAAGCCATAACACTATTAAAAACTTTGTATGCTTTGAATGGTTTCTAAATAAAACCTTAAGATAACACCTAAAGGCAGCCAAGTGAAACTGCTGCACTATGCAGCTCAGAGGGCTTTGAAAACATAAAACAATGGCGTCTAAGGAAACAGAAGTAAACCTTTTAAGTTGGGACCTGGGTGAGGAAGGTTTAAAATCATCATATTTCTTCACTGAAATGCTCTGCTTCAAATAATTCTGTTATGCATGAATCTACTTGATAATATCAGATGTTTTTTTTTTGTTTTTTTTTAAAGTAAAGTTAGATTGGCACAATTATTTCTGCCTATTAATCTTTATGCAAGAATTTTTCCTCCTAAAATATCCCAGCTCATTTTATTTGGACTCTCTGCTCCGGATGCGAATAATTAGTGGCCCCTTACAGCAGTAGGAGCAGAAATTTACTTTAAAAGTTTACAACTGAAATTAAAATCAGTATTGGTAGGTCAAAATTGTCCAAAACAATCTCCTGCAGCAGAGTTTGTGGAGTTATGAACATGCCCTTAGTTTCGGCTTTGAATGAAGTCACTGTTTTCCTCTCTGCTTATAAAAAAATAAACAGAGTGACTTTATCTGGGTGTCACTTCCTTTCTTCCTATAAGGAGCACAGGGTCAACTCCTGTTCTTCCACAGCTCAGATTAATTTCTCCTTTCTGCCTTCTGCCCTGCATTGTTGATCTACCTAACCCTCTACCTATTCAGCAGAGTACCTATTCCGAGTACCTATTCTGCACCCATCCCATTCTTCTTTCCCTGTTTACTGTCCACCTATGTAATAAAGAAATACAAAGAAAATGCCTGACGGTTCCTTTCTAGCTCTGCAGGCTGAGACAGAATAATGAGAACATTGCATTACAGAGGCCGGGCCCTCCAGAGAAGCGAACACAGCAGAAAGACAACGAAAGTGCTTGCGGTCTGATTCCTTAATGGCTTCAACAGACACATCGGAACAGAACAACGCAAACATAGAAGAACATCCAAACAAACAAACACGAAAGCACTTCCTGCACCCAAATATGGTCCCATTAACAAACCACAAAACACCCAATGTGAGTGCTGGAATCTGATAGCATTAAACACATTAAATAATTGGAGGAGCACTAACTCAACTATAGATTCAAAACACTAAATGCAGCACTGAGCACAAATATTCATACCACTGAACATTTTTTCATATTGTACAAACATCAGTGTACACTATTGGGATCTGATGTGGTAAGACTGGCTCAAGGTAAAACATTATACTGAAGTTGGGTGAAATGGGTAGGTGGATATTTTCGACATACAAATCTGGAAAATGTGAGCACTTATATTCAGCTCCCTCTTAGCTAACACTGTGTTGAATCACCTTTAACCTTTTCTTACAGCTTCAAATCTTCACACATCTAGAGACTAATTAGTTTACCCATTGTTCTTTGAGAATTTGGATGGATGAAAAGTGTCTGTGAACTTCTATTTTTGCCACAGATTGGATACAGGTCTGAGCTTTTACTTTGTCATTCTGATAGATAAAAATGGTTTGATCCAAACAATTCCACTGTAGCTCTGGTTGTATATTTAGAGTGACTGAATTCAAATTTGGTCTCATCTGACTTCCTTCCACCTGCTTGTTCATGTGGCCAATTTTAAATGGGAATTTCTGTGGCTTTCAGTAGCCCCTTTCACATCATAGTTCCAAAATTAACACCAACATTCACATCAAACAAGGCTTGCAGGCCGTATGACCATTTAGATTATGTAGCTGGAATTGCAAAGGTGGTGCAGTTTACAGCCTGCATCCTTCCTCTATGGTGGGTTTCCCCTTGAGGAGTTCCCGTGGGGTGAGTCCAGATGCATTCAGTGCTTTAGACACACACAAAGTTGTTGTGCATCAACTTAAGCATGTCATTATCATCATCAGATTCTACCAGTTTATGATGTTTATGGTGTATCTGCTCTGAGCGGACCTGCACACCTGCTGCTGCAGCTGTCTTTGCTTTGTGCTGTGTTACACTAGTTCTGCGATTCCATATTACACCCTTACAGTTTAAGGCAGATACCGATATTTCAGTTTGAGAGGCACATCAAATACTTCTAAAAAATAACTGAAATACGTAAGTGTATCTGAAAGGGACAAACGGCTTCCTGCTCGCAACAACCAACCAATTGGCTACTTCTCTGATGAATGCACTCTTTGAGAAGCCTCTCACTTTAGGTGAACAGCCATGTCTTGGTATGCTTACACTTGTGTCACTATCCTATATTTCCAGACATATGCGTACAGAACAAAAAAGAAGACTTTCTTCTGATTAAGAGCATGAAAATCAGGAACAGAAACATTCAACGTGGAAACGAAACAGCGTAACACGGAAAAAGAAGCTGGTCAGATCTATTTGTGTCCACTAGTCGACATTTGTTGTTCTAACATTGCCAAATGTGAAAAGGGATGTGAAAATAAAGTGAAGCACAACAGTGGGCTCATTGGGTGTGTAGCCACAAGAAAAATCCAGGTGTTTCTCACCTTCGCTGATCTGATTATACCTTTCCTAAATGTACCCCAATTGCTTCTTCTTGTCTCTAAACTGCTGTTTTTTTTTTTGTTTTTTGTTTTTACCAACGTCCAACAGGAGACTTGCATGTTAAAATCTACTGGCTGTTTTTCTTGCTAAAGCTTGTGGCATGCATGCTCGCACAAAATACACGCAAATTCATACCAAGGTGCTCTGAAGTGGAAAAGGCCTCAAGCTCTGTACCTTCCCAACATCATTCACACTCCACAACACAAACAACACAGGACACACACGGACACTAAAAAATACATAAAGAATGGAAAAAAGATTTTTTTAAATGTATAATCTCTTCTAATGAGACTGGCCTAACCAGGACATTATTTTGTTCTCACGGTAAACCAAGTCTATGGGAGATCACAAATCATTCATCACTTTTTTTCCCTTCATTGCTACAATAATCTTTCTCCTGAGTTTATCTCAGGCCCCAGGTCTCGGCAGTCATCCTAACAGGGCTTACCGTAAGTCAGCAGCCAGGCTTCTATCTTGTGCACTTAGTGTGAGATCCAGTGATGGCTTTTAGAGCAAAATGAAAGCAACATTGCACTACATGCTTGCTGTATAAACTTTAAGTTGCACAACAGGCATAGTTTCTGCACAGGATGACTACCCAGGAGTAATTTGGGCAAAGACTTGACAAATTTGTGATTGTGAGGACCATACATGTTGGTTATTGGATCAGCTTTAGCAGCACTGATTGGAAGCGAAAGCTTCATGGAAAGCAAAGACATGGCAAATAATCTCACTGTAGGATAAAACTGAAGTCAGAAGTTATATAAGTGGGATATCTGGGATTCGTCTGCTGTGTGCTTTACTTCCTAGATTGGAAACTCATTGCAGAGTTTTTATGTGTCAAATAAACAAACAAATGAACTGAGGTGTGGCTACCATATTCTCTTCTTTTGATTTTACACTACTGCTTGTCCACTATTCCATCTAACATCAGTTTACTTGAAACAATGTCTTGTCATATGACAATAGATAAGCCTCTGCCACTTTATTAAGCCCCTGAAAATAAAATTCTAAGTGGTCAGCGTATCACAGAACTACAGTTTACATTGTGTTTCTGTTTAAAGCTTGTGTCACTCCAATCACAGTCAGCCTTGCACCTCAAGGCTGACTGTGCCTTGAGGTGCAACCTCTACAGAGCGTGCAATGTACAACTTGGCAGTGTTGTGACAGGAGAGGATGCATTTGTTCCAGTATGCATGGCGGCATAAATCAGACTGACATCACTTCCAAGTTTTGTCTACCACGCATGCATCTGGCCAGAAAATCAACATTAGTATTAGCTTTAGCAATATAATTGTACAACAAAATGCTGAAGCATTTATCTCGAAAGTTTTATTTGGGGTCTGTTTCTGAAAATATTTCAGCCTCAGCAGCTGTGCAGTGATACAAGTCCATGTGTCTGCAAAGCTTGCAAAATAAAAAGTGAACCTTTTCAAAACCGCTGGCATTTACACAAATACCTTCCACAATGTACTGATATGCTACTGTCTGAAAGAACGAAAAAAACTCAGCTGAAGACAGCACCTGAAACAGGAAATGAAAGACACCAAATATAGAGAGCTCCACTTCTACTGCTAAGCCTCAAGGTTAAAGCGAGAAAATGAACAAATTATCATATCTACATACTGCCTTACGAGAGTACTCGCAATTGTTGCCACATAGGAAAAAAGATGGTTTTCCATTTATCATTTAACAAATAAGTCTTTCTTTTCAAAACAACTGAAGCTCATTTAGAATTTTAGTGCAAGTCAATTTGTATGTCTTTCATGTCAGATTCTCAGTTTAGCTATAAACTTTGGATCATTCTAAGGCGCAAATTTAATACATGTATGCTTTCAACCATTCCATTGTAGTTCTGGCTGTATGCTTAGAGGTCTGTTGGAAAGTGAACCTCTGCCATAGTGTCAAGTCTTTTTCAGCCTCAAATATTTCATTATGCTGTATTTAGCGCCATGCTTTGGATTAATAAAAGAGGTATATTTAAATTAAAATATTAAAGAATAAACACAAAATCACTTTTTGTGTTATTAAAATTTCTCCTTTGTTTATCTCATTTGAAATATTGACTTATTTTAATATTAAGAAAAGAAATATAAACAGGCAAAATAAAAATGTACATCTTCAATTAAACTTTTAGCAGCTTTCAAGAAAAACAATCAAAACAATAAAATAAACGCTGTCTTTGCTTGGATAGGAAACAAATTTCAATCTTTATATCCTCCTTGTAAACTTTCACCATCTTCAAAGACAAAACAATTAATGACTAAAATAAACAGACACAAACAAATTCTAATTGGGGGGGGAACTGATTGGTGGTATTCACCGGCTTCATCAGAACGTGCGCTCAACATAATTTGTAGAGCATGCTACTGTGCTTCCTGTCCAACATTAAATAGCCAAATTACTTCCACATGACTTAAAATGTTAAATATGTCATTCGCTGTGTCTGCTGTATTTTCATCCTTCCTGACACTCTTTTTTTTTTTTTGGCAGGGGGTTGCAGTCATGCTGTACCCTTTACCTGAACTAAGAGGCTGCAGCTGCACAAAAATTAGAGGTCAGCTAGTCTGACTGCAATTGTGCTGCATGTGTCAACCTGACTTTGAGTCCCTCTATTCCGGCCATATGATTGTTCAAAAATGTAGAAGCTTTTATTATCACTGGTTATCATCTTTTATGTATATTGAAGGACCATATCAACCTTTTCTCATATATCTATCAAAGGAAAAATCTAAATTGCTATAATTGTATTACAGTGAACCCTCGTTTTTCGCGGGGGTTGCGTTCCGAAAAGAACCCGCGATAGACGAAATCCGTGAAGTAGTTACCTTTATTTTTTACAATTATTATACAGCATAATTAAATACTCTACATTGAAACCAAATAAAACCTGTTTTCAGATCAGCGGATGTGCGTGTGCATCAATCGGGCCTTAATGTCATCCGGAGTCATATCATCAAAGCCGTGGTTCGATTGGCTGTAGCATGTGCGGCCTGCTGCGATAGGATGAAGTTCCAAA